>PITA01028570.1:0-19177 GCA_004023965.1 Spilogale gracilis | reverse complement strand
CCACACCCAGTGTTCCATGCAATACGTGCCCTCAGTACCCACCACCAGGCTCACCCATCTCCCAGCCCCCTCCCTTCCAAGACCCTCAGTTTGCTTCTGAGTCCAAAGTCTCTCATGTTGCATCTTCCTCCCTGATTTACCCCAATTCACATTTCCTTTCCTTCTCCTACTGTCCTCCATGTTACTCCTTACACTCCACAAGGAAGTGAAACCATATGATAATTGACTTTCTCTGCTTGGCTTATTTCACTCAGTATAATCTCCTCCAATTCGGTCCCCTTGCTACAAAAGTTGGATATTCATCCTTTTTGATGGAGGCATAATATTACATTGTATATATGGACCGTATCTTCTTTGTCCATTGTCTGTTGAAGGGCACCTTGGTTCTTTCCACAGTGTGGCGATTGTGGACGTTACTATGATGAACATTGGGGTACATATGGCCCTTCTTTTCACTACATCTGTATCTTTGGGGTAAATACCCAGTAGTGCAATTGCAGGGTCATAGGGTAGCTCTATTTTTAATTTTTTAAGGAATCTCCACACTGTTTTCCAAAGTGGCTGCACCAACTTGCATTCCCACCAGCAGTGTAAGAGGGTTCTCCTTTCTCCACAGCCTCTCCAACACTTGTTGTTTCCTGTCCTGTTAATTTTGGCCATTCTGACTGGTGTGATATCTCAATGTGGTTTTGATTTGAATTTTCCTGGTAGTTAATGATGACGAACATTTTTTCATGTGTCTGTTAGCCATTTGTATGTCTTCTATGAGAGGTGCCTCTTCATGTGTCCTGCCCATTTTCTGACATGATCATCTCTCTCTCTTTTTTTTTTTTTTTTTTTTTTGGTTGTTGAGTTTGAGGAGTTCTTTATAGATTTGGATATCAGCCCTTTGTCTGTAGTGTCATTTGTAATATCTTCTCCCGTTCTGTGGGTTGCCTCTTAGTTTTGTTGACTATTTACTTTGCTGTGCAGAAGCTCTTTATTTTGATGAAGTCCCAAAAGTTCATTTTCACTTTTGTTTCCTTTGCCTTTGGATATGTGTCTTGAAAGAAGTTGCTGTGGCCGATGTCAAAGAGGTTACTGCCTATGTTCTCTTCCAGGATTTTGATAGATTCCTGCCTCACGTTGAGGTCTTTCATCCGTTTCATGTTTATCGTTGTGTGTGGTGTAAGAGAATGGTCTAGTTTCATTCTTCTATATGTAGCTGTCCAATTTTCCAAGCATCATTTATTGAAGAGACTGTCTTTTTTCCAGTGGATATTTTTTCCTGCTTTGTCAAAGATTATTTGACCATAGAATTGCGGGTCCATATCTAGACTCTCTGCTCTGTTCCACTAGTCTATGTGTGTGTTTTGTGCCAGTACCATGCTGTCTTGGTGATCACAGCTTTGTAGTAAAGCTTGAAATCAGGCAACTTGATGCCCCCAGATTTCTTTTTCTTTTTCAACATTGCCTTAGCAATTTGGGGTCTTTCCTGGTTCCATATAAATTTTAGGATTGTTTGTTCCAGAACTTTAAAAAATGTTGGTGGAATTTTGATCGGGATGGCATTGAAAGTATAGGTTGCTCTGGTCAGTATAGACATTTTAACAATGTTTATTCTTCCGATCCATGAGCATGCAATGCTCTTCCATCTTTTTGTGTCTTCTTCAGATTCTTTCATGAGTGTTCTGTAGTTCCTCAAGTACAGATCCTTAACTTCTTTAGGTTTATTCCTAGGTATCTTATGATTTTTGATGCTATAGTATATGGAATTGATTCCCTGATTTCCCTTTCTATATTTTCATTGTTAGTATATAAGAACGCAACTGATTTCTGTGCATTGATTTTTGTATCCTGCCACATTACTGAATTGTTAGATGAGTTCTAGTAGTTTGGGAGTGGAGTCTTTTGGGTTTTCCATGTCAAGTTAAAGATCTTTTTTAAAAACAGTTCTTATTTTGTCTTTATTTTAGCTTTTATTATATACTGACAGAGATAAATTTCAAAAAGTCTTTTCATATTTAAAATATTTTTTCTGTTCAAATTGACATAAGACTTGTTTTCATCTTAAAAGATTATATTATGGTATTATAATTTGTGACGTTGCTGTCATGTTGCCAAATCTTATTATCTGTCCCTCTTTTATTAAAAAAAATGAAATTAACACAAGTAACAAAAAGGAATGGTATAATATTAAGTCTTTGTAAGACTTCCTAATGTGAAGGAATCTGGCTTTTACAAATATTCCGATTATCTTGGACAGCTGTGATTGAGTCATCATTGAAATCTCCAAAACTATCTGCTTTTACTGTAGTCCCTATAAAAATGTAATGGAGAATTCCAGTTTATGGAATTTCAAGTGAAAACTACTTGAAAAATATAAAGGAGTTTTAGAAAAATTACTGTGGCTCTTGACTCAGAAATCTCTTTAAGATTGTTAAGATAATTTGTTTTTAAGATGCTTATTATTATGTTTATATAGTAAAGCCATAAAATCTGAAGCAGGGATTTTTGTAGTCTTAAATAATCCAAGTTGGCATTCTTCTAGTCTTAGGTGGTGTGCTTTATACTTAAGGGAATTAGGGTATAGGCAGATAGATTACATTTATGGTCAACTCTGGATTTCTTTTTAATATATTAATGAATTCTTCATCCCAGTCTGTCTCCTCTGCCACAGGCTGGCTTCTTTATTGCCTCCCACTACTCTCAGTCCATAGAGTGGAGATTTTTTTCTGTATTTGGTTAAATGTAACGATCATGAAGAAAAGTCTGTTTTACAGAGAAAAAGTACTTTTCAAAGTCAAATGCCCATGATATGTGAGTGATCACTTTATTATTTTTTTCCTTTAACATTGCTTCCCTTCTATCAGTTCTGTTAACTAACAGCACTCTCAGGCACTCACAAATGAGCCTTAATGACATGATCCTGAGTTGAGTGTTCATTTTGTAGGAGTAGGAAAAGGGTAAATAAAGTGCCTTGCCAACCTTTGACCTCAGATGGTTTTCACATGGTTCATATCTTATTGCTTTAAAAAAAAATTGTGTTCTTTTTGTAACTTAATAGCAGACCCTTATTTTAGGGCTGTTCCAGTGTGTTTTTAAATTAGATTTAGCTATTTACTTGATGGTAATAGTAATAATAGTAGTGCTATAGTACTGTACTAAATAGTATGATTTAGTGGTACTAGTAAGTCTTGGTTTTCAAGCATTTGCTAAGTACTAAGCTTTGTTGTCAAACTCTTTACCAGTACTAGTCTGTCCTCATTAGATGCTGCAAGGTAGGTACTAGTAACACATTTAACATGGAAGGACTGAAATTTCGAGGGGTGAAACAATTTGCTGAGGTCACACGGTAAATAAGAGGGTAAGTCTGGGTTTCATAGACTTGACTCTGACCCCTACCTGGTCTTAGTTGGCATTTGTCATTTGTTCCACAACTCTTGGCACTTGTGTATCATCTTAGTCCCTTCAGGCTATCATAACAAAATACTACTGACTGGGTGGCTTATAAACAACAGAAATTTTATTTCTCACACTTCTGGAGAGTTAAAATCAAATCTCCTCTTCCTGGTTTACAACCATCACCTTCTCACTGTGTCTTTTTTTTTTTTTTTTTTTTTTTTTTTTTTTTTTTTTTTTTTTTTTTTTTTTTTTTTTTTTTTTTTTTTTTTTTTTTTTTTTTTTAAGATTTGATTTATTTACTTGACACACAGAGATCACAAATAAGCAGGGAGGCAGGCAGAGAGAGAGGAGGAAGCAGGCTCCCTGCTGAGCAGAGAGCCCGATGTGGGCCTCGATCCCAGGACCCTGAGATCATGACCTGAGCCGAAGGCAGAGGCTTTAACCTACTGAGCCACCCAGGTGCCCTCACTGTGTCTTCACATGGTAGAAGGGGCTAACAAGCTCTCTGCGGGACCTCTTTTATAAATCCCATTCATGAGGGCTCCATTCCGATGACCTAAGCAACTCCCAAAGGCCCCACTTCCTAATACTTTCACATTAGGCATTGAGATTTCAACAAAGGAATGTTAGGGTGGGAGGGGAAAGGAGGAAGGTGTATGTTATCTCCAACAAGTTCTGAGCTCTGAGCTCCTTGAGAAAAGAAATGGTCTCATATGCAATCCTTGTTTTTGATCCCATCCCCCCATATTAGTCAAGAAAGCTTAAAGCATGTAAGTACTAAGGATATGCTTGTTTAGCTGAATACATTTCTCCTTTTTGGCAGGTGGTAAAGCGGTACCACTTTTTACTTCGCAGACGTCACCCACCAAGATGTCTGTGATGCTGCCCTCAGTGAAACTGGAGGACTGTTCTCAGTCTCTGAGCATTAGCACTGTCCAGGGGGACACCGACTCCTCGGGCGCAGATACCTTCTGAAAGGGAAGTGAGAACCAGCATAATATTTGGGCCACTTGTTTTGGAGTCATTTTTCTCAAGCATAAAACCATGTCTCAAACTAATTGGTGTTTTGAGCATATTCTGAAAAATAATTTCTAATTTTTTATTGAAGTCAAAAGCATAATTTGGGTGTTTAGGTAAAATTTTTAAATAAAATAATTTAAATACAAAGCATGGTGAGTCTGAATTATTTCCTAGAATCCTGAGGCAGTGTGGAGTAGTGGCAAGGGCATGTCTTTTGACATCTAAGAGTGTATTCTGTGGATATAATATCTATAATTATGAAATGATGTTGCTCAGGGCTATTCATTCCAAATTTTTTTTTGTAACAGCAAATGATTGGCAGCAACTTAATGCCTGTCAATAAGGGACTGACTAAAAAAATGGTGGTATATCTGTACGATGGAGTGCTATGTAATGCAAAAAAAGAATCATAAAATGTTTATATTTTGATATGGAATTGTCTCTGAGAAATATTGTTAAAGTGAAAAAACTGTGTGCAAAATAGCTACCATTGTGTATATAGTCATGTATACGGTATGTACACACACATGCACTTACATACATACATTTGCTTAGTGATCCATTAAATACCTTTGGAAGAATAAACAAGAAATTGCTAACTTGCCTCTGGAGAGGGGGACCAAGTGGCTATGTGATAGGAGTCAAGGATAACTGAAGCCATGTGTTTTTGAACTTCAGTTGTGACAGGAAAAATTCTGAGTGAGGTTAATTTTTTTTATATACCTTTCATTTATGCCTTATAAACCTTTATACTTTACAAATCTGTGAAATGTGACTAAATTACCTTTCAAAGCATAAAAACACAAAACTGAAAGAAAACCAAAGCGTAACTTTGAAATTCTAATTTCACTTTCTTCACTTTCTTGCTCTGTGATGGGAGTAGATAAGCCCCTTCTTTGTGGCTGCCTGGGCAAATGGATTTAATACTTGTTTTACAGGATAATGGGGATTATCAATAATGTTGGGGGTGATGCTCAGCATGGTGCCTGGCACCAGATAAGAGCACAGTTAATGGTGGGTGTCCTTGTCTTGAGGAATTGAAGCATCTTACACCAGACGGTAAGCACAGTGAGACGCAGGGAGCCGAGTATTAGCAAAAAAACAAGACAACACAAAAGCATAAACATAAACAAAAACGCCTCATCTCCCTGAACATATTTTCCTGTTGTAACTGAAGTTCAAACACGCAGTCACTACAGTCCATCCTTGACTTTTCGCAGCATTTTCCTGGGTTACTTAGTGGGTCTCAAACCTGGCTGCACATTAGAACCTCTGGGAGCTTTAAAAATGCTTGTTCCATTCTCAGGGATGCAGACCTCATCGATTTGGGATAGGCCCTGGGCATTGGTATTAAAAAAGAAAAAAAAAAAAAGGCCTTTGCAGCTGGTTAAAATGTACATTCGAAGTTAAAAATTATTTGAGAGCAATGTAGACTTCCTTAAGCTTCTAGTAGGGCCCACTGCCTGGAGAATTTAGGAAGAGTCTGAGGATTTCTTCTCACTGAAGACAAGCTGCAAATGTGTCAACCTTCCATACACATTTCTTCTTATGTCAGCTCCTCTAGCTTTTCAGATATTCTGTTATTGAAATGCTTTTGGTTTTACTTTAGAACGTATTTTTCCGTAGGCTTGCCTTTTGGACAGTTCTGCTTGTACTAGTTCCCATTAAACAAGTAGAAGAAAAATGTTATTCTCTATATCATACTTGGTATTTGAGATTCATCTACAAATTTCTAGTTAGGGTGAATGCTGCTTCATTTTATTTTGTTTTATTTTTATTTATTTATTTATTTATTTATTTATTTATTTATTTTAAAGATTTTATTTATTTGACAGAGAGAAACACAGCCAGAGAGGGAACACAAGCAGGGGGAGTGAGAGAGGGAGAAGCAGGCTTCCTGCCGAGCAGGGAGCCCGATGTGGGACTCGATCCCGGATCTCCGGGATCATGACCTGAGCCGAAGGCAGTGGCTTAACCAACTGAGCCACCCAGGCGTCCCAAATGCTGTTTCATTTTAAACGTGACCCCTTGGTTTCTCATTTTCACAGCTGCTGCTTTCTGAGAAGGATGTTTCTTAATTTTAGCAAAAGTATTCTTTGAAGGTGTTGGTAGTTTCTCCTCCCTTACTATAGGAAACTCACCTTTGCTAATTTTAGGCTAGAAGTATAATCTTTGATTTATTTCACTCTTCTTAAATTTTTCTGGAAACAAAAAAAAAAAAGGAGTTTTTTGTCTGCTCATTAGTATTTTGTTTTATGGGATTTCTGGCCAGGGTTACTCCTATATGTATTCCCCTGCCAACCACCTCACATCCTTTTGAAATAAACTGTGTATGTAAAATAAATGACATTTTTGATGCTATAAGCCTCAAGAAACTTCATTTTATAATTCCAACTTCTAGAATGAACTATTTAGGAAACATGCTACAAGAGGCAGACTCTGTCAAGATCAAGGCTGTGAATATTGCTGGGCTTACATGCCTTAACACCAGGATAGCAGGTATTCAAAATATTCCCTGGTATAAATCCTAAAGTAAATTTGCCTTTTATGCACATTAATAGTTTTCATTTCATTTACATGAATGTTTTCATTTTCAAAAGATGATTAGGTCAGTGTATTTCTTATCCCTTACTATTCCTGGTTTCCTAATTTTGCTTTTTAAATGCTAAACATGTATTTAGATCAGTTTTATTGCTTTTCTATTTAAAAACTCAAAACACTTTTCTGTAAAATAAATACAATAGTTCATGGTGGATTACCACCCCAATCCAAGAATAAATCTGCAGTTGAAACATTTTTATCTTTTAAAAAGTGCCCTGATGCTCTGGCATTTCCTTATAGGTGAGTAACTAACAATAGTGGATAGCTGAATCCTTAGTATTTCTGTGATGTTGCTGAGAAACCCTACTAGAGTATCCTTTTCTACCCTCTTTCCAAATGTGTGCCTGTTTAACAAAAATTAACTGTGAAGGACATTGGGCATGCAGTGTAGTATTGAGACTTAATGGGCCAGGCTGGGTAGCCTGGTAAAGTATATGTCCTCCGTCCCTTTGGTTAATAATCTCTTGGGGTGTGAAGGTTAAATACAAGGAATTCAGTCTCTTCCTACTATAGAACCATTGTTTGGTCATTAAACATCAGTTGCACTGTAGTTTTAAAGACTGTCTTAAGAAGACAGGGAGAGGGGCGCCTGCGTGGCTCAGTTGGTTGAGCGACTGCCTTCGGCACAGGTCACAATCCCGGAGACCCAGTATCGAGCTCAGAAGTAGGCTGAGCAGGAAGCCTACTTCTCCCTCTCTCACTCCCCCTGCTTGTGTTCCCTCTCTCACTGTGTGTCTCTCTGTCATATAAATAAATAAAATCTTCTTTAAAAAAAATATTTTTTTCTTTGTGTCCTGAAGTGTTTACCTACAAACAATAGGAAATATTAGCCAGAGTACAGATGCCACCTTGTGAGGCCAATAAATACTGTAAAATGATGTGATGGTCCATGAATTGCCAAGGGAGTGAGCAAATCAAAGCTCTTTTGCTGGGTCTGTATGATGTGAATGGTCTCATTTGTAATTTCAGTCATAGAGAGGATAGGTTCCTGTTGCATCTTTTGAATTCAGGGACACCTAACCAAGGGTAAAAGACCCTCAGGAAATCAATAGACTCCTCTAACTTTGGGGAGGTCACTCCTCTGAAACCTCTGAAGAGATCCAGGTGGTGAGGACTAAACAGGATTTAAAATCTTCATAGGAGCTAGTAAGAAATCCCAAGAACAGGCCTGGGGCTACATAAGTGATAGGATTTATAGGTAGAGTTGAAAGTGTATTTTTCCCTGCGTTCTTAATCAAGACAATGGTAACTATTTCCGTTGACATTGTGTACCATACTTTTCCTGAACAAGGATGTTTTTCTTTCTATTTTTTACAAAGTATTAACTTAGGAGTAAGTATGTAAGTTGTAATATAGGAGGCATTTTCTACCACTGAGATAGTTGCAGGGGATTTCTCAGTAAGTTTGCCCTGTATTTTTATTTCCTTTGGTCATTTTCTCCAATAATTGCATGGGTTCTGACAGTATCATAGACACCCAGGATTATTTTAAGAGGTGATTGGGTTGATTTTGCTCTTTGGATAAAATACTGGCTGTGTGTAATTCTATGTAACAACTGTCTGATTGGTTGTAGAAATATTTGCTGTATGTTCTGAAGTATAGAGGATATGTTCAGATCCTATCCTTGATGGGGTTGCTTGCTAACATTAAGCAGAGGTGTTCCCATGATTTGAGTGACCTTTGGAGTTCCCAATGGGTAATGGGAGGTCAGTTTAGCAAAGGAGGTCATGGTCTGATCATTCTTCGAAACAAGGAAAAGGAAATGTTTTGGAAAAGGGAGAGGGTAAATGAAGGAAAGAAGAGTCTTAGCATAGAAAAGGAAAGCAGTAGCCCCTAGTAACACGTTAGCAATCTTATAAGGAAGTCAGTTTGAGTGGATAGAACAAAGTTCTGTCAGGTATTTGTCTTGGGTGGAGTTTGCTCTTCCAAAGTTGCCTGCTGGATCTGAAGCCTGGGGTAGGCTGTTCGTGCCTTGCAGCCATCTGCTTTGGCAAGGTTTTTGGTTAGCCTCAACTCACAGTCACTCACAGGAGTGGAAACCCATAGATCTGAGTTGGAAGTTCATTTTCGTTATGACATATTGAACCCGGGGTGGACTGTCCCGTTGTCAAGAAGACTTAAATGCTTCCTTCTCATACTGTTCTAAAGCATTTTCGCATCTGTATCACTGCATTTGCAAATAAACCACCGCGAAGCTAGGTGGCTTAAAACAACTATTTCTTCTTAATTCTGTAGATGAGCAGCTTGGGTGACCCCAGCTGGGACAGATTGGTCCTTCTCCTCTTGATGTTGCCTGGCCTTCCACACGCATTACAGTCCATTGGTAGCTGAGGGCCTCACTCTCGCGTCTGGTGGTTGCCAGCTGTTGGTGAGACCACACAGGAATCTGGGCCACGTGTCCCAGCATCCATCAGGCTAGCCCGAGCTCCTCTACGCGATGCTGGTGTAAGGGTTCCTAAGAGCAGCAAGAGGGCAAGCTCTGATGTACAAGCTGTTTTCAGGCCTCTGTTTGTGTCAAGTTGTTAATGCCTTGTTGGCCAAAGGAGATTGCATGTCTGAGCCCAGACTCAGAGTAGAGAGCTAGGCTGTCTCTCTCGACAGAAAGATCTGCAGTCGCATGTAAAGGAGCATGAATGTGGGATGGGAAGAATTTGCAGCCATTTTTGTAACTTAACACACATTGATATCTTTTCTAGCAGACCTGGCCACTGCTAGAAGTCATATAAAGATTTGGATGATGTCCCTTTCAAAAAAGTGACTTGAATATGTTGAAGATAAGATAATATTCTAGATAAGCTTCTGACAAAACTTAGCTTGGTCTGCATCCAACCAAGTACAGTAATTGGTGGAGTTCTTCTCAACAACTGAGGGTATCTTCTCCTAGGGAGAAAATTTGAGCTCCAAGGAGGTGATTGTGTGGCCATTAGCACAGTGACCAAACAGTAGGCGAAGGCAGATTACAGATTTTTTGAGAGTTTAGAACTGGCATTAACAAAGTGTCTCCACAAATGGGCCAGATAGTTAACATTATATAGGCTTTGCAGGCCACATGTGGGCCCTGTCACATAGTCCGTGTTATGTTTTCTTCTTTGTTTTTTTAATAAACTTAAAATAATGCAAGAATGCCCCCCCCCCCATGGCCCATATGAAAACAGTATGCAGGCCAGATTTATCCCATGGTTTGTAGTTTGCCAATCCCATATTCGGACAAGTTTTAGCTTCAGTGTCTCATTTGTTCTTTCTGTCATTCCTGAATGGAGAGTAAAGTTTTGTATTGGGAGAGAAATTCTGCTGAGTTCTTGTATAACAATTACAGGGAAATGAGTTCCTCACTTACTGGATAGGGAACAAAAAGTCTAGCAATGTTTTCCTTCTGTCACATCAGTAGCTTTTCAAGGAGTGGGTTTTATCCACTCTGAAAACTTAGACTATTGATGATATATATTTATAGCCTAAAGACCTAGGTAGTTGTATAAAATCCATTTATAAATGCTCATAGGGTGTTGAGAAGAAGTTTTTGTATTTTGTTTTATCTTTTTAGGCTTACCTGGGTTATATTAGTTATAGTAAGACATGATTCTATCAATGCTTGGTTAAATCTTGAAAAATACATTTTTTTTATTTACTATGGAACTTATTTGTTTTCATTATGCAAACAATCCCGGGGGCAAATTAATTAGTATCCATGGGATGGATTGTAGTACTCCTGAGCAGCTGTCTGGAGATTGTCAGAACCTGTCTTTATGGAGAACATGTCTTTGTAATTGTCAGTATTCCTTTTCAGAAAGTTGGGTTGATTGTTATAAGCCAGTTATACCTAGTCTAAAGGATAGATATCAGTTTAGTGGAACTTATAGTTGGGATAATAAAAGCTGCTTATTTAGCATGAGAATTAACAAGGGCGTTTGTTAGTTTCTGGTGTAATAGGTTAAAGATGCATTTTTAAAATATTGAATATATTTTAATGAATCTTTAATATCTTTACCATTTTTTATCAGAGTAGCTTAAGAAGGAAAAAATAGGGCCCCTGGGTGGCTCAGTTGGTTGAGTGACTGCCTTCGGCTTAGGTCATGAACCTGGAGACCCGGGATCTTGTCCCACATCGGGCTCCCTGCTTGGCAGGAAGCCTGCTTCTCCCTCTCTCACTCCCCTGCTTGTGAGTGAGAGCCAAACTCTCTCTGGCTGTGTTTCTCTCTGTCAAATAAATAAAATCTTTATTTTTTTTTTTTAAAGATTTTATTTATTTATTTGACAGAGAGAAACACAGCCAGAGAGGGAACATAAGCAGGGGGAGTGAGAGAGGGAGAAGCAGGCTTCCCGCCGAGCAGGGAGCCCGATGTGGGGCTTGATCCTGGGTCTCCAGGACCATGACCTGAGCCGAAGGCAGTGGCTTAACCAACTGAGCCACCCAGGCGCCCCAAATAAATAAAATCTTTAAAAAAAAAAAAAAGAAGAAGAAGGAAAAAATATTCCTTGTTTCCATAACATCCCAAAGTTGGCAGTAATTCAAAATTCATATTTACTAATCTGTATTTGTTTACCATTTCTTCCTTCACCAGAGTGCAAAATCAGTCCAAGTAATCAGTTCATCTCCTTGGGCAGATTGCACCTCAGAAGGTTCCTTTCTGCCCCCTTCCTGTCAAACACACCCCTCGTCTCCCAGAAGTAGCCATCATTCTGACTTTTATCACCATCAGTTAGCTTTGCTTGTTCTTAAATGTAAGTGGAATCATACAGTATTTATATTCATTTCTTATTGGCTTCTTTTGTGCATATAATGTCTATAAGATTCATATATGCATTTGCTTATAACAATAGTTTGTTGTTTAAAAAAAAAAAAAAAAACAACAATAGTTTGTTCAATTTTTTATCTCCATGTGGCATTCTCTTGTATAAATATTCCAAATCTATTTATTCATCCTACTGTTGATGCACATTTGGGTATTGCCACTCTTTGCTATGCATACAGTTGCTTGAATATTATACATTTATTCTAGTGGACAGATACACTAATTTCTTTTTCTGGGTAATATGTGTAGTTTTAGTAGGACCTCGATGTTCTTTATGCCTAAGGTACCACTAAAAGTGATGGATTTATACTCATCTAGAAGAGGTGGTAAGTGGTGGGATTAAAATGTGAATGATGTTAAATTGAAGTGTACAAAGTAGACAATAGAAGGATTTCAGAATTAGTACAACATCACCAGCTGACAAAAGCTGAGTGTTGCCTAGAAGCGTCAGGAATTGTTTGCTGTGTGGAATGCAGAGTTAGTGCAGAAGTAGGCAGTAATCAGCCAAGCACAGAAGTTTGTTTGTTTGTTTGTTTGTTTGTTTGTTTTGAAGTTTTATTTATTCATTTGAGAGACAGAGCATGTACAAGCAAGGGGAGGGGCAGAGAGAGAGAGAGATCAAGCCAGAGCTGGTTGCAGGGCCCAGTTCCACAACTCTGAGATTGTGACCTGAGCTGAAACCAAGAATTGGATGCTCAACCAACTGAGCCCCCAAGGTGCCTCAGGAGTGTTGATCAGTTAGTGCTATAGCCACTGCTGCCCCCATATGCAGGCAGGGTGGGTATGTTGTAGCTACCAAGTCAATAGATTTGTTTAGATAGGTAATAAACTTGTGGGGTGAACCTCTGCTGAATTAACACTCCCTATCGGGTAGTCTTGTCTTTCCCGAACAACTGGGGAGGAAGAACACAGAGATATGCAAAGGATAGAAGCCTACTTTAACATCCCTTGGGAGATGCTTCTGGACTCATGTCTTCGTAAGCTCTTGTATAGGCAATCCTGAAAATTCTCTCAGTTGTCTCTGAGTTGGGGCCTTGAATATAATGGAATAGTTTTTATTTTGGAAGACAGAGAGTGTCTACCTATGAATAGATCATGACCAAAATTATTTAGTTTCCAATTTTGTAGTTATTGTATAATTATGTAGTTACAAATTTATAATTATGTAGATCAAAATTACACCTAGCTGTAACTTTTCTTTAGATACTTTATGTCCCTTTTTTGCTAGTTTTATTAAGAGATATTTGAAGTCATCCCATGAACACCTTAGATCAAGAGAACACAGCAATTCATATCTACCAGTTGTATTAGAGTAGGTCCTCAAAAACTCAAATCATTAAGATGATTCATTTGGACATTGAGAAAAATATGACAGTAATTCAATCAAGCCCCATGATTTTTGCTCACGAAGCAAGCAAGTATCAATTCTCCTTAACTCCTGGTTACTAAAGAAGGCTGCATATATATATATATCTACTACGATGAGTAATATTTAGTCAGGGAGAGAATGGAGGACAAGATAATATTTGTGGGAATATAATAAATTAGGAATCATAATTCTATTCATTGATCTGAGGTCTCAAATAAATCAACAGCATTTCCTATTAGGTTTATGTCTTAGCAATGTGAGCATTATAAGGACTGGTATAAGTAGAAGTAGCCCATGTTCTAAAAAATAACAGAAGTAAAAAGGGATTAAACTTGAGATCTCTTCAGGTTTAAGTGAGTCTTGGCCAATTCAGGCAGAGGTTCATAAGGATCCATTTGAATCTTAATAGGGTCAGCATTAATAAGCATAGCCCTTAACTTTTGGATAGGGTTCTTATTCTTAAACTATGACCTTTTAGAGTTTCAGTGGAATGCTCAAACTGTTTACCAAACCCCTCTAAGTTGAATCCTAAACTCTGTCTCTTGAGTATCAGGAACTGTTGACATCTCTACTCAGCTCTTTCAGGCTTCCAGTCGTCGCTTTCCACTAGGTTGCTTGGATTTTCACCCAGCACATGTACACTTCAGGAGTGAGCCAAGGTTTTGAGAGTTTATATGTTCCTCCACATCTACTCCCTTCTTATGGAATTTTCCCTGCTCTATTTTCAGCATTTCTGAGAGTCCTGAACTCTGATTCTGACTTTCAAGCCCAGCAGGCCTGTCCCATTTCCTTGAGTGTATCATCCATGGTTATGGGCACTGGGAAGTGGTCATATAAATGTGGATCTCAACAAGTGTGTTTTCTTTCTTTCAAGGTACGAATGTTCTCCAGCTCCTGCATGCTTTTGATCACTCTCCAGTGACTTCCAATCATCAGTTTTTACATTTTGTCCAGATTTTATCATTGTCACTGACCAGAGGGTTAGTCTGTTGTAGGATGCTTTAACATCACTGGAAGCTAGAATAGGAGCAGCAGTAAAGTGGTAAGGGAAAGTTAGCCACACCTTCCTTGTTGTGCCTTCTTCTTCTTTCTCTCTTTTCTGTCCTCAGTCTTTCCACCACGGCTCTAATGTACAAAGGCTCTAGAACTCAGTAAGGAGAAAGGAACAGAGTAGGAGGTTGGGATGCAGGGGTGACTGAAGAATTTGGAGAAGAAAGGTGATCTTCCACTGCATATAAGCCTCCTCTCATCAATGATATCCTAAAATACTAAAGGAATCATTCTAAATCTGTCTTTGGGCCATTTAAAGACTAAGATGCACAGGCCCCCTCCACACTCATCAAATCAAGAGCCCAGGTGATCCCAACAGTTAGCCAGGATTGGGAGCCATTACTCCAGGGCAGGGACCTCAGATGTTTCTTGAATGAACAAGTGAATGAATACATACGCACTACTGGCCATGGTGAGATCATTCACACAAGTTAAAATTGCCTCCTCCTCCACAGGCTGGTTCTCATGTATCCTGAATTTTAAGAACTTGTCCGGGTGCTATGGAAAGTGTCAGCCAGACTATGTTTTGACACTGATATATGATGCCTTGCTTCATGGGGAATAGTTCAGGAACAGCCAGGAAGTCTGAAGTCCATTGAGAATGTGTTAAATATGAGGTGTCCTGTTGGGTTTCTCAATCTCTCAACAGTCTTGAAATTTGGTTGTCCTTGTTCCAGTTTATATACTCCTGAAAAAGGCCTTTTATTGTCCTGCATCTGTCACTTAAAGATATCCTTAACTGGGGAAACAAACTTCACTTATCTTTAGGAGTGTTTTACTTGGATCAGAGAGCAGTTGAGTACAAATGCGTTCTGATGCCTAGAAAATAACACCCAGAGGTATAGTTCTAAAGCAACTTTGAAATCCTCCCCTTTTAATAAGAATCTTTTTCCTTTGGGAGGATAATTTTTAAAGAGGTAATAATCTGGTCTTGGCATTCACCTAAGATCCCTTTGCTGTTCAGTGTTGTAAACAAAGTTCTTGGTTGCAAGATGAACATACATCAAAGTTCAGGGACTTTAAACTTCCCAATAAGAAAAGGTATGTGTGCTTCACAATGAATCGATAGCCTCATCCCGTGACTGCTTTTGAGAACTTTGGTTTAGAATAGGGAGACTATTCTTCAAGTGCTGAAGATGGCATATGTTGTCCCCTAATAGGTTTCTGGGAAGTACATGGCTCTATCTTCCCTTTCACTGTATGTATCACTGCAGTAACACTAATCAATGATGAGAAGTATATGTATATGTGTTGTGACTTCTGTCCTTTGAAGCACAACCAGTACACTGTAGTTTTGTTTTTAGCTGGGTCTCCTTTTTTCATTACACATTTACATCTGGATTTTCTCTTTTGGAGTGGAGCTTCCTGAAAAGCAGCGATAATGATTGCAGGGAAGAAATGATATAACACCTAGCATAAGACCATAGTCCTTTAACATACAAAAGTTTTCTGATACTTATTGATGGTAATCATATGCACTAATCTGGAACCTAGTGAAATTATGGATTATACCAGTAGAGCTAGAATTGGCACTACTTTGCCACCTATTTTTCTAATAGAAGAACAACCAGGTAAAAAAGAATATCTATTTTGAAACTTTATCAATCTATTTGCTTATTCATGTTAGAGTTTTCTGAAGTTTTCACACAGCATTAATTGTTTTATTTGATTTCATCATCCAGATAGAATGGAGAATTAATTAGGAAGAGAAGTGAAGTGAGGTTGAAATGATTTGGGGACAACTAAGGAATTTTAAATATGTACTTGAAACTCAAATTGCACTGCTTCTTCTCACATCTATCTGAACATAAAGTTTCATGAAAGGATTCCTATATTCCCTGTTTTTATGGGCTTCTTCCTTAGTTCCTCCCCTCCCCCCCACTTATTTTTCTTTCTCCCTTAGAATGCTAAATATCCTCCTTCTCTGGAGACTAAATTAGGTGCATCTTGAATTCATTTCTTAGAACATAAGAAATCTTTCTCTTCCCCATGAGCTGTCAGTACCATTTACATGTTAAATGAAAGGCAACCTTTTCCTGAAGGAGGAACTCCAACTTTCTTTGGGGATTATCTAAACAACGTCATGTGCCCTCTTCTCACTGTTCCATCTTCACATGAGAAAGCATAAATCATATAACCCAACAAATAAACACAATTGACACGTTATTTCTCTTTCTATAGAGACATTGGTTCTTTAATCTCCTACTTCTTATGAGCAGGCCTGCTTTAGAGGGCTGAAATCCTAACGTATACACAATGGTATTCCATAAGGGAGAAAGGAAACTCTAATGGAACCACATGTTAGAGAAATTTAATGTAACATGACTACATGAATACCTCTTGCTGTTTTGCTTCTCTCATCCCGTTTGGCTATAAAAACCAGAAAGCACTCCTGCTGAAAGAAGAACAGCTAGCTAAGAGGGAAAAATCTAACCGTGAAGTGTTGGTGGTGCTTGGTGCCAAGAACCTGACACTTTCTTTCAAGCATGATGTTTCATTGTTAAGGCTTTATAAGAAGTTAGCTTTAACCTATTAAGAAAAGGGTGATTTAGCAATAGAGGAAAAGGAAGGAGCAATTTTGTTCCATTCATTCTTCTCTAGTATAAACAAAGTATGAGGCTAATGCTTTCTTGGCATAACATGAAGGTCTGAACTAACAAAAGAGGTGCAATTAAAGATCACCTGGCCTCAGAGGTCTTCTTTCCATAAAAGTTAAACTCTAATGACTAGTGCTCAGTGACCAAAATTGGCCCAGGATATTGGCTGGAACTTTTAACTGGTACAATGCAGTTCTACCAAAATAAAAGGCATGAAACCATCTGGAGGAAGCCTAGGAGAGCACCAGGAGTAGCTTCTCTATGTGTCTTTTTCAGGGGTGAGCCCTCTGAATAGGGGTTTGCTGGTGTGAATGTTGGTTTTGAAGCCTGTTTGAGAAAGGCCACAAAAGTGAATCTTGTTCCCAAAGAAAATGGGCGATGCTATGATTTTATCATATTTCCTTTGCTTTATGTGGTTCCCAACACTCAACCCATAGGGTTTTTTTGAGCAGGCAGTTTTGCAAGGCATTGTGGGATTGGGGTTTGGTACGGCATTTACACTGACAATGTGTAGGAGGGCTGAGTTGCTGACTGTGGAAGAAATGAATCCTTCTGTAACAAGTCAATAAAAGGTACTCTTACAGTCTGAGGCTAGATCATACGTGGTATGTTTGCCTTCGTTCTAAAGTGAGGTGCTAGCCCACTAACAGAGCACCTGCGAAGAGGCTAGTGATCCAAGACCTACCTCACTGATATAAAAGGCTGATGCCGGATATTAGAATTTCTTAGGAGAGGACTGTCTGGGGATGGTGGCCGTTTGGTGAGTCCCACTGCCAAAACTGCAAGGAGACCATTTGGAGAGCTTCTGGTGTCCCGGGAGTTTGAGGAACCCACTGAACTGTTGTCTCAAGGATCTCGAGGTGAGAAGCCATGGCATTTACCCTGAAGCAGCAGAGACGAGAGGGCAAGAGCTCCTGTCCTGTGCTGGGAAGGTGGGAACTCACCATGCAGCCCCCCAGTGGAGGAGGGGAAAGAGCAAGTATCTGGAAGTGTTTTTCTTGGATCAGAGATGGACAGTGCGAGAGAGAGATGTGCTGAAGACCCTTTGCATCCCCCTGAGGGGGGCTACCTAGAGGAGGGATGTGACCTCCAGCAGGGACTGGACCACTAAATTCCCTGGGGCTGGCAGCCAGAGGGAAATGCATTATATATGTTAAGAGAGTTACAGTCTAATATTGCCCCAATGAGCTCTGAAGAACCCAGGAACATACCACAAGAAGGAGGAGGTCAGCTTTAACAACTCATCCAATTTTGGGAGCATCAGCTTAAGACAGTTATAGCCTAGCCAGAGGAAAGCAACCCCACGTGAGACTGGTGTCAGTCAAGTAAGATCTTTCATGCTTCTTTCCTCTTACCCTCCCCACCTTCCAACCTTTGCAGAAGGGAAGGCTAGTGCAGAGAGCAGAAGTAGGAGAGGCAAAGAAACAGAAGACTCTCCCCACTACAGGTCTGCCTGCTGCAGAACCCTATTCTGTGAGAAGGGGAAAGTTTCAACTTTCAGTGCAGCTCAGAATTCTCAAGGTAAGACTGAGCATTTCCATATTTGTGATTTCTTTGTGATTAAAAGTGATCAGAGGGCTTTTTGTTGACTAGGAATGAGTGGACAGCTGTGAGGCCTGCCTGTATGACTCATGATTTTACTTATCATCTAAGCATTAATAATAATATATTAATTAACAATGTGATTGTATTAGTTATCATCAAAGAGTGAGTGGATAAGCTATGACTTAAAAAAAAAAGCACGAGAGTTTATCCAGAGGTCAAGAAACTATTAGCTTCAGACAATGGGCTTGAATGGTGCTTCAACAAGAATATAGGTATTTTTCTGATTTACCACCTACAAGTCAGTTCTGCTCAATCAGTAAATCAGGGAGAACTGGGAAATTGCTTTGTAAAAGAAGATGTTCAACATCCCTCTCCCCTCACCGGACATAAGGGTTTTCTGCTCCTGAAATGCATTTGGGTAAATAAACAATCAAATCAATGATTTCTAGAGCAGCTGAAAATGTCATTAGAGAATTTGGTTTACTGGAAAATGAAGGGAAACTATGCAGATTCTTCATTTCACACACTGCATGTCAAATGTTACTTTGTCCAGGATATGGCATGTTTCTTAGTGATCATCCTATCAGGGGGTTGGAATGGAGAAGTAAAAATTAATGGGACTATAGAGCTACCCTATGACCCTGCAATTGCACTACTGGGCATTTACCCCAAAGATACGGATGTAGTGAAAAGAAGGGCCATATGCACCCCAATGTTCATCGCAGCAATGGCCACAATCGCCAAACTGTGGAAAGAGCCAAGGTGCCCATCAACAGATGAATGGATAAAGAAGATGTGGTACATATATACAATGGACTACT
>PITA01028569.1:0-19183 GCA_004023965.1 Spilogale gracilis | reverse complement strand
TTTATTTATTTGACAGAGAGAAACACAGCCAGAGAGGGAACACAAGCAGGGGGAGTGAGAGAGGGAGAAGCAGGCTTCCTGCCGAGCAGGGAGCCCGATGTGGGACTCCATCCTGGGTGTCCGGGATCATGACCCGAGCCGAAGGCAGTTGCTTAACCAACTGAGCCACCCAGGCGCCCCCATCTTAAGCAATTTTACTGTAAAGTTCAGCCTCCCTGTCTTTTATATATACGGTTGGTTTTATTTAACCAAAGCACAGGGCTTTACATTTATTCCTGTTACATTTTACCTTGCGGGTTTTGGTTTTCTATTAGAACATGCCAAAATACTTTCTAATCCTGATTCTGTCATCCAGTTTTCTGCATTAATCTCCCTTTCTGCTTTGAATCACTTCCAAATTTGATCAACATTTATTTACCTAAGCTGTTGATCAAAGTCAAGCCCTTGGTTTCTCTGTGTTGGCCACTGGATGCAGTGCCTTTTTTTTTTTTTTTTTTTTTTAATGTAAGCTCTAGGCCCAGTGTGGGGCTGGACCTCAAAACCCCAAGATCTAGAGTCACATGCTCTACCGACTAAGCCAGCCAGACGTCCCATGCAGTGCCTTTATTGGGAAAACTATGAGTATAGGAGTTGAGAAATCAAGCTTTGGTCTTGATTCAAGTTCTCTGAGGCTGTGTGTCTTCTGCAAGGTGCTTCCCCTCTGAGTTTGGGCTTCAGTGTCCTCCCAGCTCTTCCTTCTGTGTGTCTGTCCTGCTTTGTTTTTCTAGCAAGTGGCTGCTACCTTCCAAAGGCGGAGCCCGGGCTTGAAAGTACGATGTGTTAAAAGTTTTGGCAGATGGTGGCCTTTCTCAGGTTAGAATCAGAGATTTTTTTTTGGAGAAGTTCCTTAGTAATTTGGATCAAACCCATGGTCATTTGGCACCTACTGCTTCTTGGACCCTTTTAGGCACTTGAGGTATAAAGATGAATAAGATTTATAACAATGCTGGCCTCTAGGAGCTCATGATTTCATGAGAGAAACAAACACATGGACCACTGGGTCTAAAAACTGTGTTATGTGCAATAAGAGATATAAATAAGAGGTGTCGGAACACAGAGAAAATCCTTTATTTTGCTTTGGGTAAGTTTTACAGAGGATGTGACATCTGAGTTTAGTTTTAGAGGACGAGTGTGTATTTTCTAGGGAGAGAAGGGCACAACATGTGCAAAGTCTCTAATATAAGACGAGACTCAGCCTGGGTAGAGCCCAGGATGTCTAGAGCCCAGGTGTACAACTGAGTAGTGCCTCCCAGCTCACAAAGTACGGTCACCAGCTTTATCTCATGTGAACTTTACTATATTCTTGGAAAGTGGGTGGAATGGGAATTATCACCTTATTTTGCCATTGAGAAGCCTGAAGCTCTGGTGTTGTCTGCCTGGACCAAATTCACATAGCGTGGGGGCGGGGGGATGGAGCCAAAGCTTGAACCTCAGTCCTCTGATTTCAAGTCCAAGACTATTTCAAACCATGCCCCGCTGCTTCTCCGCAGAGTACTGCAAAGGGGTAAAAATAAGAAATAAGAAATAAGAAATAAATTAGAAATAAGTTTCTGCAGTCAACAAAACCAAAAGGCAACCGATAGAATGGGAGAATGGGAAAAATGAACTATTGGAACTTCATCGAGATCAAAAGCTTTTGCACAGCAAAGGAAACAGTCAACAATACCAAAAGACAACTGACAGAATGGGAGAAGATATTTGCAAATGACATATCAGAGAAAGGGCTAGTATCCAAAATCTATAAAGAACTTACCAAACTAAACATTCAAAGAACAAATAATCCAGTCAAGAAATGGACAGAACATGAATAGACATCTCAGCAAGGAAGACATTCAAATGGCCAATAAACACATGAAAAAGTGCTCAACATCACCCGGCATCAGGGAAATACAAGTCAAAACATCAATGAGCTACCACCTCACACTGGTCAGAATGGTTAAAATTAACAAGTCAGGAAACGACAGATGTTGGCAAGGATGTGGAGAAAGGGGAACCCTCCTACACTGTTGGTGGGAATGCAAGCTGGTGCATCCACTCTGGAGAACAGAATGGAGGTTCCTCAAAAAGTTGAAAATAAAACCACCCTATGACCCAGCAGTTGCACTACTGGATATTTATCCCAAAGATACAAATGTAATGATCCGAAGGGGCACATGCACCCCAATGTCTACAGCAACAATGTCCACGATAGCCAAACTAGGGAAAGAGTCCAGATGTCCATCGACAGATAAATGGATAAAGAAGATGTGGTATACAAATACAATGGAATATTATGCAGCCGTCAAAAAGAAATGAAATCATGGGGCACCTGGGTGGCTCGGTTGTTAAGCATCTGTCTTCGACTCAGATCATGATCCTGGAGTCCCAGGATCGAGCCTTGCATCCGGCTCCCTGCTTAGTAGGAAGCCTGCTTCTCCCTCTCTCACTCCCCCTGCTTGTGTTCCCTCTCTAGCTGTGTTTCTCTCTGTCAAATAAATAAAATCTTTTTTTAAAAAAAGAAATATTGCCATTGGCAATGACTTGGATGGAACTAGAGGGTATTAGGCTAAGTCAATCAGAGAAAGACAATTATCATATGTGCTCACTGATATGAGGAATTAGAGAAACAAGACCGAAGATCACAGGGGATGGGAGGGAAAAATGAAACAAGATGAAACCAGAGAGGGAGACAAACTGTAAGAGACTCTTAATCTCAGGAAACAAACAGGGTTGCTGGAAGGGAGGGTGGTAGGAGGGATGGGGTGGCTGGGTGATGAACACTGGGGAAGGTAAGTGCTATGGTGAGCACTCTGAATTGTGTCAGACTGATGAATCACAAACCTCTACCCTTGAAACAAGTAATACATTATATACTAATAAAAATAAATAATAATAAAATAAATTTATGATGCTCATGGACCACTATCTCATTAATATGACAATTGCATCCTCTCCTTTTCTGAGAAAGAAGAGCACCTACCTCACTGTGTCAAAGATGAATAAATTGAGTCCCGGGAATGGGTCACCAGTCATCTCTCAAACTAGAACATTAGCAGTGGAATCAGAATCAAACAGAAATTGCTTTGGAGAGCTGAGTCCTTCCTAAGTGCCCAGCACTGGGCTATAGACCACTGTCAGTTCTGTTGGCATGTCCTGGGGGCAGGCTCTTTGGGAGGTCCTGGCCAACCAGGTACCTGATTCATGTAGCCTGGGATTCAAGGAGGATTAGGTACAGATACCAATGCAGGTAAGAATGAATTTGATGAGAAGAAATGTCCTCCCCAGGCTCCACATGCAGCAGGTGCAACCTCATGATAAGAGGCCTCTTGAGAAAGGCCGTGGAAAAACTAGGCAGGAGAAATTGTTAATTTTGTTGGCTGGTGAGTTTTAAAATTAAACTCCCAATTTTGCTTGCTCATCTTTTCCATTTTGTGGATCTCATAAACAACATGATAATTGCATTCATAGAAATCAAAAGCAAAGACCTTCTTTAATTGCTCACAAAGCCAATGATCTCCTCCAAATCAAACCATTTTGGCCCTCTGCTGTTTCTCTCACTGTATTATTACCTCCTTCTGGAAACATCTTCTCTTACCTCCCAGTCACCACACTTGCTTGGTCTTCCTCCTACTTGAGGGCCCACTCTTCTCAGTCTCCTTTCCTGGCTCCTCATCTTCATCCCAACCTTGACTCTTCTTTCTTCATCTGCACTCAGTTCCTTTGTAACCTGACTCAGTCCTGTGGCTTTAAATGCCACCTATCAGCGGGTAACTACCCCAGCTTTACTTCTGATCTCATACTTCTCCTAAGTCCAAACTCACTTCCCCAACTCTCCTTGGGTAGCTCATTGGCATCTCAAAGTTAACTTCGTTCATAAACATAGCTTTTGACATTCTACCAACAGCCTACCCTTCCCTGAGTCACCCCCATCTCTGGTAATGGTACCACCAATTACTCCGTCAAGAAAGCTCAAACCCTAGAAATCATCCTTGAGTCCTCTCCTTCCTTGCACTGCACCTCCCATCCATCAGTCAGTCCTGTCAGTAATCAACTCAAAATGCATTCTAAATCCAGGCTCTTCTCACTACCTCCACTGTTGGTGCCCCTCCCACTCCACTGCCCTTTCTCATCTGGCCACTGCAATGCCTCTCAACTGGTCCTACTTCCTACTCTCTAACTCTCTACCAGCTCCTCGCCACAGGTTTAAATACGGAAGTTAGATCATGTGTCTTCTCTGCTCAAGTTCTCTGTCACTTCCCATCATCCTTCAGCTTTCACCAGAACCTGTCTGTCAGATCCACGTCATCTTGCCCCTGGTTACCCCATTCTTCAGCCATACTAGCCTCATTGCTATTCCTCAGCATGCAAGCCTGTTCTTGCCTTAGGTCCTGATACTTCTGTTTGGAATGATCTTCCTCAGACCTTCGAAAGGTTGGGTCCTCACTTCATGGAGTGAAAACATCACCTCCCCCCAGTGGTCTTCCCAGACCACCTGCTTATGAACAGCCTCTGACACGACCTTCCCCCGACAAAGTATTATTATTCTCCACAGTAATTATCTCGGGGAAATTCCATATTTGTTTTACTTATTCCTTTCATGTCTCTTCAGCTCCAAAAGAAGTCAGGGTTTTCTGCTGTCTTCTCCAGGATTGTATTCCCAGAACCTAGAACAATGCCTGATACCAAGTATGGGCTGCGTAAATGCGTGTTGAATGAATGAATTTGCTCTCTTGTCGGGTTTTAGAATTACTCCTTATTAGGCCAACTTTACAATGTCACGGAAGGATTTTTTTTAAGATAAAATCTCCTCAAAAAATAAAATGGAGAACTACCCAAATTATCTGGCAATTCCACTTCTGGGTATTGATCCAAAGAAAGTGGATCAAAAAGATTTCTGCACTCCCATGTTCAATGCAGTATTATTTACAATAACCAAGACATGGAAACAACCAAAGTGTCTACTGGTGGATGAGTAAGTAAAGAAAATATGATGTGTATATGTATATGTACACACATAACATGGAACCTGGAACATTACTCAGCCATGAAAAAGAATGACATCTTGCCATTTGTGACAACATGGACAGAACTTGAGGGCATTATGTTAAGTGAAATATATCAGAGAAAGACATGGGGCGCCTGGGTGGCTCAGTTGGTTAAGCGACTGCCTTCGGCTCAGGTCATGATCCCAGAGTCCCTGGATCGAGACCCACATCAGGCTCCCTGCTCAGTGGGAAGCCTGCTTCTCCCTCTCTCACTCCCCCTGCTTGTGTTCCCTCTCTGGCTGTGTTTCTCTCTGTCAAGTAAATAAATAAAATCTTTAAAAAAAATCAGAGAAAGAAAAATACTATATGATCTCACTTATAAGTGAAGTCTAAAAAGCAAGCAAGCAAACAAACAAAAACGTCAAAAAACAAGTTCATAGATATAGAGAAGAGATTGGTGGTTACCAGAGATAGGGGCTGGGGGGGGATAGATGAAATGGGTAAAGGTCACCAAACTTCCAGTCATAAAGTAAGTTCTGGGGATATAATGAGCAGCATGGTGACTATAGTTAATAACACTGGACAGCATATTTGAAAGTTGCTAAGGAATAGATCTTAAACATTCTCATCACAAGAAAAAAACCGTAACTATGGACGGTGATGAATGTTCACATAGACTTATTGTAGTGATCACAATGTTAGTTCACAATGTATACCAATGTTGATTCATGCGGTATACCTGAAACTAATGTAATATTATATGTCAGTTACACCTCAACTTAAAAAAAGACAAAAGCAATTTTACCTTTAGGTCTATCTCTCTATGTGCAAGTGCTTTCAGACTGTGGGCCCTTCTTACCTTTAGCTCCCCTTGCAGGTTTTATATATTAATTGATCTCAAAATCAGGCTGCTATCCAGAGGTCATTCCGGTATGCCCTCCTCACAACCCCATCCCTCTTCATCCTCTGCTCTCAACTTGTTGGCCTGGTTCCTGGAGCAGATACCATCACAACCATAAAGGTTGTGTTTCCCCATCCTCATTTAGAACAGAGAAGGGGCAAAGGGGCTTAAGTTAAAACTCTAGAGGATTCTCTTAAATCCCATTCATTCTACTACCAGGCATTTCTTGAGGACTAGGCTGTGTTAGGAACCATGGTGGCCATTGGGAATCGATGTCATGCTCCCGTTTTCATGGAACTCATAGTCTAGTGGGAGAGGAAAACCCACAAAAAAGGAGTCCTGTGATGTGTGCTGTGATGGCGGTGAGGGTTCATGGGGTCCAGAGTGCAGCGAGACTAACCAGCTGTGTTAAAGGGCGTGGTACACCTAAGTGTGGAAACAGGACAGGCTCGGTGTGTTTGCACATGACCTCTGGGGATCTGGGAGGGAACGAGGTGGGATCCTAAGAGACAGTCATATGGGGAATTGTGTGTTGTGCTAAGAAATGGAGATTTTATTCCAAAATTATTAAAGATGCAATGAAAAGCAGAAGAATTTTCCGATGGAAAGTTCTGAATTCATTCACTTGTCCATTTATTCTTTCATTCAACCAGTATATTTTGAACTCTTGTTATGTACTGAGCCTGGTGCCAGGCTCTGAGTGTATGGTATATGGTAAATGGGCACTGTCCTTGCTCTTACAGAGAGCGCAGCCATGGCGCACAAAGGAAGCTTATTCGGTGGCTCTTGCCATAGAGAGCTGTTTTTTTTTTTTTAAGATTGATTGATTGATTGATTGATTGAATTTGACAGAAAGAGAGTGAGGAAGAGAGCACAAGCAGGGGGAGCAGCAGGCAGAGGGAGAAGGAGAAGCAGGCTCTCCGCTGAACAGGGAGCTCCCTCCCAGGGCAGGGATCATGACCTGAGCCGAAGGCAGAGGCTTAACTGACTGAGCCCCCCAGGTGCCCCCTGCCATAGAGAGTTATAGGAAAAGGAAGCTATTGTAGCCAACAATGGAAGCAAGTCCCCTAACAATAGGTGTATATTTAAGCAAATCACATTCCCCAGAATGGACTATTAGGGAACCATTAAAAACAATGTTTGCAAGCATAGGAGAAAAAAAGATTTGTGGTACCCCTTAATAGTATAGGGGAGATATTAATGATGTTCCCTGGAAAAAACATGGTAAAATTTATATAGGGCGATGAGTATCAGTGAGGAAAAACAGACATAAAAAAGACCATGAAATATACAAAAATATGAATTACAGCTGCCCCTCAGCAGAGTGATTTTTCTGCTACTTCATACTTTTTCTGTGCCAATTATTTTTCTCTGCTAAGCATACATTTCCTTGTCCTACCATAACTTGTTCTGTTATAAAAGGAAAGAGATGAACAGACAAGAAATGAAAGCCGGGGTGGGGGGGGGGGGGAAAGCAAAGACAGATACCTGTTTACCTGACATGACTTAGGTGTCATCTTCCCAGGAGGCCCAGGTGTGGCAACTGTGTTAGGATTAGGACCCCGGCCGGTCATTCCTCGCTTAGCCTCGGCAGCCTGTGCTCTCTGAGGGAGTGCAGCAGAATGTGCTCTCCCGGATGTCAAGTTCAATTCCGGGTGACTCTGTGTGGCCTCGGACAAGTCAGTCTTCCTGGTTCTCCACCTCCCTGGAGGAGAGTTTCCAAAGCCCTCTCCAGGAAACAGGATAAGGAGGGGGACCCTGGCCACAGGGGAAGCAGGTGTTCTTTTTCAAAAATCTAGACAATCTCCTCCCCATATCACCATTTCCCCCTAACTCTGTCTATTCCAGTCCTGCTAGTAACTCACATTTTCATTTTTGTCTCTTTCAGGAAATGACCAAAATGGCCTAGATTTCAACAGGCAGGTAAGGTCTTTCAGAAAGAAAACCTTTATTCTATAAATGTGGGGGGTGAGGGACGGCCACTTAGACTATGTCACATTTGGGAATTAGAAGATTATGTCAAGTTTGAGGGTGTTTATTCATAGGGTCAATAATTTTCTGGCTTGGAAGGAGCCTTTGTGTCCGGCCCCTCCCCCAGTCCACTAGCCGGTGCTGGAGTCTCCATCGTGCCCCCAAAAGAGTGCTGACAAATGGAGTGCTTCCTTAGGATTAAGTGCTTGCTTGATGTGGTGCAGAATCTAACACCACAGCTCTCTTCCCCTATGACGTTTAGTCTGAGTTGCCTCTTGGCTGAGTAGGTCTTCGTGGACCAGTTGCACAGAGAGGAATGGATGGAGGACGAGGGATCCTCAGGAGCTACCGATTGAAGGGGGAAGATAGGGGGCAAAAGAGGAGGCGCAGAACAAGAGAGCCTAGGACAAGTATACAGCCTTGCTCAGTGGGTCAGACACAAGCTTGGCGCCTTGAAGAAAACTGAGTCATGTGGGGTTCAAGTTAGTCTGGGAGGGCTTCGGGTAGAGGCAGGTGGTGTTGGACAGAGGGTGGGATGGACGGATGTGAAGGGAAGGATGGAGCAGAGGGGGAGGACTTTCCCCTTGAGAGCAGGGGTTGGCAGGAAGCCTGGGGGAGAGAGCGCGGACCCGGCATGACTCCAGAACAGACGTGGGAGGAAAGCTAAGGAGGGGAGGAAAGCTAAAGAGGGGGAGGAAAGCTAAGGTGGTCTGAGTTTTCTCAGCTAAAAAATTTATTGATTCCCTAAATTTGGCCAGGTCGGGGTGGGGGGGTGGGACATGTAGACTATGCCAGGTGTGGGAATACAGAGACACGATCTCTGCCCTGGAGGAGCTTATAGTCTAGCATGGGGAGTGGGAGAGAGAGACAGAAGGAGAGGGAGAGGGAGGAGAGAGAGACTCTTCAGGGAATAATCATAATACACTCGCATCCCTGCTTTACTAGAGATGTGTAGAAAGCACGATGTCAAACAGAAATGGAAAGAATTTATTCTTCCTGGGAGCTCAGGGCAGGCTTCATGGAGGAGGTAATATTTGAATTTAGCTAGAAAGGGTGAGTAGGACTCTGTCAGGCAGAGAATACTGCAGTGGAAGGGCACACAGTCCAATGTGGGGGTGCACCGGAGACTCATAGGTTCCTTCTCGCTCTGATACTTTGTGTTCACATTTAGGTGGGACTGACCATTAGACTCCTCTATCTACAGAGTGATTTGAAGTCACTACTAACGTTTTCTAAAGGGCTGGGTACTTTCTGGGTCTTTCCTTCATAGTCAGAAAGAACATTAATCTGGAATCCTAAGCCAAAACCTCTCAGGCAGGCCCTTTCTGCATTTGTTCACTGTGGCCGTTGGCTGACGAGTGGAGGCCAACTGCTCTCTCTGTATGCGAGGCCTACATCAGAGAGAGGTTTCAGACTTAGCTATGAGGAAGGACTTGCCGCCAGCGTGGTTCATGAAACAGTGCAATGGCCACCAAGGGAAAGAGACGGTAGAATCAACTTCTCGCCCAGGGTCTTTGCCTATGAGATAGTTTCTCTCAGGGATAGTTCTGCCAGGCTTGCTTTTAGGATGAGAGGATGGACAAGATTCCCAAGGATTCTGTGATCCTGAAGAAGAGTCCTAAGCAGATTGGGATGGGGCCTATGCCCCATGCTTTCCACCCTGACAAGGCAGGATGGCAGCCTGGGACCTCCCTCCCCCACCGCACGGTCCCCGGCCCTTGGAGAAGATGCACAGGGAGGAGCCCATTCCACACCAAGATGTGACCATACCAGCCCAGGCCGGAGGCGGCCTGCTCCACAGGCCTGGTGGGTTGAACTGCCTATGTGATCTTTTGGAAGCTTGAAAAAACCTCGTGCTTGGAACAAGGCAGGGGGCAGCCCCTTTGGGCCCTAGGAAGCCTCCAGAGGGGCCCCTGGCCCTTTGAACAGCTTTTGGGTGTGGTTTCTCCAACAGACAGGAGAAAGTATGTTGGCTTCTGCCAGGAGTGCGCCTCTCTTGAGTTTGCTTCGCTTAACTGAGCCCCATGAGGTGGGTTGTTCCCTCCTCCCTCCCCTGGAAAGGGTTTTTGGATTTCTCATTACTGACAAGAACAGACATGACAGATCTTTCCTTTCAAGAAGGGGGGAATTTTAGAGAAAGAGGCTCAACCAGGTCATACTCCTTTATAGTCTTAAACCAGAGCGCTCCTCCACTCATGCGTGTACACATCCGTGTTCCCCAAAACTTGTCCCTACTACCTGTCTCTCTGTCCCTCAATGACATCCGACAGAGATGCCCATAGATTCACGTTCATACCTGCCCCCCTGCAGACCTCTGGGATCTCCCAAGCCACTGCATTGATGGTCATACCTCCACACTTCTCCAGGAGGGAAGTGAACCGACGTTCGCTGTCTGCCAAGCTCCGTGCAAGCTTTGGGCACTTTATCTCATTGAATTCTCACTCTAAACCAAGGGTTACTATCCCCATTGGACAGATGAGGAAGGCGTCTCCCAGGCAGCCCCACCTCTTTTTGGCAAAGGATTTGGGAGATCTACTAATGTGCCGAAGGTCACGTGATCAGCCAACCAGCAGAGCTAGGATTCGAACCCACATCTCTTGGATGCCAGAGCCCATCTTTCCCATGATGTCCTGCTGCCTCCTCCTCTATAGTCTCTCCACTCTCCACTCCTGGCACACACACCATCCTCAGGGAGAGGCCTGGGAGCCAGAGGCTGAGCATGACCTCACTGTGACTAACTGGGAGGAAATGGGAGGCAGAGGGTGTGGGGAAGGGAAGAAAGCGTAGTGGTGTAGGAGCAGCCTGGTGTGGTACACAGAAGGGGTTGGCAGACACCGGAGAGCAAAGGATGAGCTGCTGCCCTAGGCGAAGCCCCATTTGGAAAGCCTCAAGCCAGTTGGTGCAATTGGAAGCTGCAGCCAGATCCCGGCTAGACAGTCCTCCGGTGGCGTGAGCAAGGGACACTGGCTCATCAGGAAGTTTCACGCCGAGCCTGTTCACTTCCTGGTCCCAGGAAAGCAGCCTGAGCCTGTGTGGAGGAGAGCTGTGGGAAGACCCAGGGACCCAGAGGCAGTGCCACCTGCCGTCCCTGGGAAGGATGAGAAAGTGGAGGTACAACACGATAAGACCAGATCCCCGGACTGGGAGGCGGACGTCCTGGTGCCAATGCTGCTTCTCTACCTCTCCCTGGTCCTTGCCCTTAGACAAACCTCTTCCTCTTCCCGGGCCTCAGTTTCCTCTCGGATATAGTGAAGACGTCAGGATGGCGTGATCTCTCAGGCTCCCCAGTCTGCCTGTTATGTCCCCTTGTTTCTTTCATGCCCTGTTCGGCCTGGTTGGCTTAACTCGCACTCTCCTTTCATTTGTTTTCTCTAAAGAGAAACAGGGAAGAGAGTGTCCATTTTATCACCCTGAGCGGGAGAGTGTGGGGGGGAAGGAAATAAGTCCCATGAAATCTTTCCAGTCTTCGTGATTTTGTGTGACCCAGTGAAAAGATGTAGGGGCACAAGCAGAAGGACCCAGCAGGCCGGCTGTGGGGCCCATCATTCATTCCTTGACTATTTAGTCATTCTGAAGCACAGGGTAGGGAGTGGCAGGGAATTACAAAACTGCACAACAAATTCTGTGAGAGACTGGGAGTGCTGGGCTCCTGGATCCCTGCCTGAGGACATCCCCAAAGAGATGGTGTCTGAGGTGGGGGACAGGGGAAGAGTAAGGAAATTGACAGGCGGAGAGGGATGGCAAGGATATTCCAGGCACAGAAGCCAGTGAGGGCTCACTTGAGAAAGGGCATGGCTTCTGGGGAAGTGGGAGAAGATGAACATGGCAAGAGAGGAGGCAGGTAAAGCCGGAGCTGTGGGGCAGGCCACGTTGTGAAGCACTCTGAATGCCCAGCAAGGAATTTTCTCCTGTGGGCAGTAGGGAGCCACTAGGCGTTTTCCAGCATGACTAGTTTCACTTAATGGAAGGGCATTAGAGGGGGCGTGGGTGAGGAGGGAAGGAAGGATGAAGGAGAGGCCTGATGGAATGCTGTTGTGGTAAGAAGAAGTGGGCAAAGCTCGGGAGAGGGATTATAGCAAAGAGGTCAAGCATGTGAACACAGAATCAGACTGCCTGGGCTGGAATCATGGCCATGTGGCCTTGGGAAAGTTCTTCGCCTTCTATGTCCCTCAATCTCCTCATCTGGAAAATAGGGAGAATAATGGTACCTACCTCATAGAGTTGTTGTGAGGGTCAAATGAGAGTGTGTGTGCCTCTCGGGTAAATGTCTAGAACATATAAACTGTACAAGTGTTTGCTTTTTTTATGATCATGTCAATATGCATGGAGAGACCCAGATTTGAGCGAGAACTCTGATCGATCAGGAGGATTTTGACAACAGGTTGGATTAGATGGCAAAGGAAAGCATCCAGCATAGTTCTTAGATTTCTAGGTTGGGGTGCTAAGCATTGGAGGGACTGCAAGCCGAGCTCAAGAGGCCGGAGGTAGAACAAGTATGTCCAGATGATGGGAGGAGCTGGAAGACAGGGAATGGGCTATAGGTACCAATACCCAGAGAGAAACTGGCATCTGGAGCCCAGGGATAGGTCAGGAGGCATACCACGGTGTCACTATTGAATTGTGTTTAACTGAAATAGTGGGAGGGAGGGAGTCCTCCTAGAGATGGTGTGCAGAAGGGGATGGGGACCTTGGGAAGACATGCAGAAGAAACACGTATGGGACAGGCTAAGGAGTAAGTGTCTGTAGACAAGATGAAGAAGGAAGATTGGTCAAAGGGATGGGGAGGAGAATCATACCCACAAAGGAGAGATTTTCCTAGCAGTGGGGAGAGCCACGGCATCAAGAACTGCAAAGGTACTATAGACCCCAAAGCTTGAACACAGGTTCTCATTGTGCTTTCTGTGCTAAAAGCAGATGTCAGATTGCTGCAGGTGGAGGGTGAGTCGGAGTTAGGGAAATGAGGGAGACGTGCTCAGGAGGTGACAAAGGGGTGGGGTGTTGGCCTTAGGTAGAGACAGTGTATAAGGAAGGCTTTGGAAAATGAGGGAGACCTTGGTGGGTGGGGGCCTGTGGAGGGTTAGGAAATGCCATCAGCATAGGAGACAGAAAGGGAGAATGCGGCCAGAGGGCAGACCCACTGGAGGGTGTAGCCTGGGAGAGAAGAAGGATTCATCCGATAGGGTGTAGGGCTTGGTGCCCTATCAGTGAGTTCCTGAGCCTAGGGGACAGCTCTCCGTCACCATTGCCCACTCTTTGGACCATCAGCTAGCTTCAGAAGGACATTGGAAGGTAGAATTGGCTTCTGGGGGCTTGGAGAGTCCTCAGTGACAATTGCACACTTAGGGAGCCTCACGCTCTTCTGTTCTGGTGACTTCTGAATCCCCTGCTCCCCATGGGCTATGAGTTTCCACCAGACAGATAAGAGCAAAGTTTCCACATGTTGTTGAGTGCCATCTTGCTAGAAGACTCCAAAAGTTCTCTGAGGCCAGAAGGATATGTGACACAAGTTGGCAGGTGTCCTTGTCCCTGAGCTTCCTGCCACCAAAGCTGAGAATCAGCAGCCTGAGGTTTTCTCTCTGTCCTCGGCTTTCCAGCTCTCTCAGCTCCCCTGCACTGATAGATGATCCCCCAGGCCAGCCATGCCAGCTAGCCAGGAGTACTTAGCCCTGCGTGCCCCCACATAGCATTAAGCTTTAAATTGGATAGGATTTTTCTTCACTGTTTTCTTGAGCGGGAACCACCACAGTCCTCTGGCTGCTCCCAGTATGCGTTGATTTGTAGTCTTTAATCGGCTCAGTGGGGCGTCTTCTCTAAAATCAGCAAAATTCAGCCTAAGGGAATTAGGAGCCTCTGAGGGTCCAGAATGACGGAGAGGCTTCTCCAGAGAGGCCCATGAGAGGAATGCAGGCCAGGCTCTCGGGCTGGCAAGGGAGGGTCTTCCCAGATGGCACAGTCAGCACTCTGCCCTGGGCGCTCAGGGAGCAGCCGCCGGAGAGCTGGCCCCAGAGCGACTCAGCACCTGATGGCAAGGGAAGGAACTGATTGACCAAGTTCAACCATTCCATACCACAGACCTGTACTTCCCTGGGTAGTAAGGGGTCAGAGGGGACTAGAACATGGGTCCTGCCCATAGGAACTCCCAGCCAGTGGGGAAGAAAATGCAGTGGAGCAGAGGGAGGTCCCCCACACTGGAATATTAATGCCAATTGGGCTGGTTCTTCAAGTCTTGGAAAGTCGGGCAGGCACACATTGCGAGCTGGAGGGAGGCTCTGAGAATTCGCCCATAGGACCTCGGAGTTGGAGAGTGGGGGTTAAGGATGGCAAGACAGTCAGTTCCCTGAGGCTTGCTTCCCTTTGTGGGGCACCCAGCTACTGGTTCCGTGCTTCCAAGTAGAGACGGGATTAGGGGGTGCGGGGGCAGGCTAAGAGACAGAAGAAGAGAAACCAGCAAACTGCATTCTACCCAACCTCAAGTGTTGATACATAACATCTTTTCATTTTATTCTTCTCTGAGATGCCAAAGCAATTGAAAATCAGATACAAGAGCTGATGGAACTGTGTTGGGATGTGGTTTTGATGCAAGGTCACAGTGGGCTTCCAAAAACCTTATTTCAGGATTAAATTCAGCCAGTAGGCACAGGTAGATCTGGGCGAGGACAGACCTTAAAGTCCCCTGCTAACCAACAGGCAGGTCTGAACAGAGGGACCAGAAGGGACCAACCCCCACACACCCACTTCCTTCTAAAACTGTGGTTCTCAGCCTTATCAGACCCAATGTCCCTTGGAACAAGGATTCTAGAAAGCCCCCTGAATCTCCCAGGATGGAATTTATAGAAAACACAAATAAACATCCACAGCGATGCTCTGATTTGAATAAAAGAAGGAAAAAGAATTTAAAATAAAATAATAGATATTTCAGGGGCGCCTGGGTGGCTCAGTCATTAAGTGTCTGCCTTCAGCTCAGGTCATGATCCCGGAGACCCAGGATCGAGCCCCGCATTGGGCTCCCTGCTCGGCAGGAAGCCTGCTTCTCCCTCTCTCACTCCCCCTGCTTGTGCTCCCTCTCTCATTGTGTTTCTGTCAGTCAACTAAATAAATAAAATCTTTAAAAAAATAATAATAATATTTCAGCTAGCAAATCCTTGGGCATACTCCCCGGGCAGGTTCCACGGGCTGGAGGCATGCTAGTGTAGATGACAGATACAAATACAGACCGATAATAATATGTGCCATCGGCAGCTTAAAAGCCATGACTTTCCAAAATGTTAACTCTCCTAAGGTAAAAATCTTTTCTCAATTTACATGGAAAATGGCATCCCCAGAAAAAAGCCAGTGCCTATAAAAGTAGGCAAAAGATATTTGGTGCTCACGTAATAAAAGGAATTGAGTCCTAGGCTCCCATGATTGGAGGCAGGCTGCTCCCTGACACAGAAGTCCAGATGTCCAATGTCCAGTGGGGCATTTGGAAGTTGAATGAAAGCTGCCTGCGACATAAGTGCTTCTGCCCTTCTGCATTGCAGTGGGGTAACCTCTGCCTGGTAAATGCAAATCAAGCCTCCCCAGTAGCCAGAAAAACTACCCTTCAGTTTTCAAAAAATGATTTCCAGGTGGGCCATCATCCCCAGTGAGGACAGCTGACCCACCAGGGAGATAGGCCCCTTCCACCAGGAGAGCAAGATTTACCCGTGGTTGTGGTCCTTCCATGGAGAAATACAAGGTGGTGGAAAACAGAGGCTCCCCAGCCCTAGCAGGAGGCATCCCAGAAAGAACACACGTAGCCTCTGCCCTTGGAGAACATACTTGCTATGTGAGAGAGACAGGTCTGAGGAATTCCTAAATATATCAGGACAAGGGCTATGTCGCAGATAAGTTGGGCTCGTTGGATGGGTTAGGTAGATGTGCCACAGAATTAATTTTCAGGCAGGAGGTAATGGTGAGATTAAATGACTCCTTCCTCCAGAGGGATTTCCCCACTGTGGTCAAGATAATACAATAATTGTATTTACTAGATCCTGCCTGTGTGCAGGCACTGAGTACAAAATCCATTATTAGCTATTATTATAATGCCAAATATCCTTTATTCCACTTAATACTTTTGGCAGCCCTGGAGGGCAGACGGGATCATTCCAGGTCTACAGATATGAAAACCGAGGTGCTGAGTGGTTAAGGAATTTTCCCACAATCATGCCATCCAGGAGCGAGTTGAAGCCCGGCCCTCCGGACTCCAGGCGGCCCAGCCTCGCCCCCTCCACGGCCCGGCTGGTCTTGGGGAGGCATCAGATGGCAGGGCTGAGCCAATTGTGCCGTGCCTCTCGCTCCTCATCCAAAGCCGAGAACAGTGAGAGTGTCTCCTTCCTAGGCATGTCGTAAGGATTAATTACAGCTGGGATAGACAACTCTGAATAGTCTCTTACATACGGTAATCGACCAATAAACATTAACTCCTATTACTTTCTGATGAACGAGAACCCATAATTTTCTCGTCCTCTTCTCTCCCTGTGTGGCTGCTGTGCTGGACCAGTGGAGATGAGCTGTAGAGGCAACTAGAAGGGTAATTTTTTTCTGAGGTCCCTGAGCTCTCAAGATAAGCCCCTCCCCCCCCATCGCCCGCCCCAAGCTTGGGTGAGAAACCCATGATAAGTGTCTTTGCTTTTGGAGAGGTGGGAATTGTCTTCTTCTGCCAGCCACGCTTGGCTCTTTGGCCCGAGGTGCTGCTATTCCCCGGGCACCAGCCCCTGTATTGCATGCACTGAGGCTTGTTGAGAGCAGAGCAGCAAGGAGCAGATAGGAGTGACTGTGGATTCTCAGGAAGCTCTCTCTGGTACACTCCGGGTTATCAGATGGTGCCCACACCACCGCGAAGCCCCTCTGGGGTCCCAGCTCTGGCACTGGCTGGATGCCTCTGGACGGGGCGTGGAGTTGGGCTAATCCTCTATGCGCATGTGTGGGGTGGAGAGCAGCCAGGCGACGGGTCCAGCATCCAAAGCCTCTCTCTGATTCTGCAGGGATGCGGAGCTGGACTTCGCTTGGAGATTTGTGAGCTGCCTTTGGCAGATGCAGACTCTGGTGAAGGGCCAGCCCTTCCCTCTCCAAAAAAACATGGGAGTCTTTTTGGAGCCACCATATTGAAAGGGAAGCCAGAGTTGGCCCTAATCGCAGAAGAAGCCAATACCATTTACCGAGCCCTCGGCTTAATAGACACACTGGATTGAGTCCTTCATAAGTAGTAGCTCATTTAAACCTGTTCGCAACCCAGGGCAGTAGCTTCTACGCTCTTCATTTTACAGATGGGGAAACTGAGTCTCCGAAAGGTCAAGGGACTTGCTTAGAGCCGGGTTTCAAACTGAGAATGATGGAATATGCTGGGCACTTTACATAGAGTTTTATCTCATTTGCTATTACTTAATTCTTACGACAGCCTGGTGAGGAGAGCATTATTATTCCCATTAGATAGCTGGGGAAACTATAACTCAGAGGTTAAGTAAGTTACCCAAGGTGGAGCACAGATACACAATAGGTCTGTCTGATTGTACCAGGCTGTGAGAGAGAGAGAGAGAGAGAGAGAGAGAGAGAGAGAGAGCTCCTGCGTTGAGAGGTGACCTCACGTTACCCGGAGCCCCTCATTTGACACCCATCCAGTACTTTTCCACATTTCCAGAGCCTTCCCAACCTAATCCCGGCTGCCGCAGACCTCTCACAGCCACGGCTTGCCAGCTAGGAGGGCAGAGATAGCATCTGCAGACTCAGGGAAGGGTGCCAGCTAAAGGGTGGGGTGAAGAAGGGTTCCCACCCAGAGGGTTCCCCTGGCCCCATGAGAAGCACCCCCTCCCTGGGCCTGTGCGTGAGAAGGGTGCAGGGAGGGGAGTTTGCCTGGGTATGTGCCTGGAGGGCAGGGGTGGGACCTGGCTTCTCTCTGCCCCGGAGCCACAGTGCTAGCAACTCCGAGAGTACTTCTCCCAGACTCGCAGCTGTGGCTGAAAATACACTTTTCCATCTCAAACTTCCTTCTCCTGGTCCAGCCCCAAGAATGGCTTTGAAGGCCACTCCCAGGGCTCAGGAGCTGTCCCTCTCTAGTGGCTGTTCAGTCCCCTACAATGGTAAAATGACTTGCAGGTAAGTGGCCGAGTCAGGGCGTATTCAGTTTACCTTGATGCAGGGTCTCCTTGCTAAAGGCCCTCTGTTCAGTGTCGGTCTGCTGTCTCCAAACCTAGCTCAGTCTGCTCATCGCAGCTGTCCCCACTGCGCCCATAGTGCCTGGACCTCTGCTGCTTGGGTTCACATCAAGTGTCAGGACTCCTCTTCCTCTGCCCTGTGTGGCTACTACAATCCCCTTGGCTCACAACCCCCAAGGATCCTTGGTTTACATCCTGCTTTGCTTTTGCTTCTTGGCCGCTCCTCCCCAGGGCTGGCACCCAGATTTCGTTGGCATGGACTGCTGCAGGGTGTCCCTGGGCTGAGGCTCACAGATGACAGTGTGCTGCTCAGAGGTCTAGCTCTGGCATCACACAGACCTAGACTTGAATCTTGGCTCTACCAACAGGTCCTGTGTCATCTGGTCACTTCACTCTCTGCCTCAGTTTCTGCCTCTGTAAAATGGGGGGAAATAATAGCATGAATCTTAGAGCATTGTTAGGAGGAGGTTTCAATGAGATTTTTGAATGAAAAGTGTCTGGGACACAGTAAACACTCAGCAAACATGAGTTATTATTGGTGCTGTCACTGTCAACATTGGTCTGGAGACCTGGGGTTCAGCTTTTTCTGGGTGGCAGTTCTGTCCAGATTCCCCCCACCGCCGGCTTTCCTCCCAGGGCTCCTCCCTCTGCCCTGGGACCTGATGCAGCCCGTTAGTAGAGCAATAATAAGAAAAATAGGCCGGACTTAGTCTGTGCCAGGTAAACACAGACCTGTCTCACTATCTCACTCTTCCTAAGGGGGTGGTTCTTGATATGTCGAAGTTTTGCAACCTAAATTTTACTTTGCTTCACCAAGGTTGCCTGCCATTTAAACGAATATTAGAATAATTTTTTTTAACTTAAAGATTGTATTTATTTATTTGAGAGAGAGAGCACAAGCAAGGGGAAGGGCAGAGGGAGAGGGAAAAGCAGACTCCCCACTGAGTGCAGAGCCCCACACAGGACTCGATCCTAGGACCCTGAGATCATGACCTGAGCCGAAGGCAGATGCTTAACGGATGGATCCACCCAGGTGCCCCTAAACTCAATCTTTTCAAATAATGAAAAATGCCATTTTACGGTCAGTTAGACCCAAATGTCATCTATAGTGTTAATTTGCTTAAAGTGAGTTGTAT
>PITA01028568.1:0-19187 GCA_004023965.1 Spilogale gracilis | reverse complement strand
ACAGCAAAGGAAACAGTCAACAAAACAAAGAGGCAACCCACAGAATGGGAGAAGATATTTGCAAATGACACTACAGACAAAGGGCTGGTATCCAAGATCTATAAAGAACTACTCAAACTCAACATCCAAAAAGAAGATGAACACATCAAAAAATGGGCAGGAGACATGAAGAGGCACTTCTCCATAGAAGATATACAAATGGCTAACATACACATGAAAAGGTTCATCGTCACTAGCTAACAGGGAAATTCAAATCAAAACCACACTGAGATACCACCTTACACCAGTCAGAATGGCCAAAATTAACAAGTCAGGAAACAAGTGTTGGAGAGGCTGCAGAGAAAGGGGAACCCTCATACACTGTTGGTGGGAATGCAAGTTGGTGCAGCCACTTTGGAAAACAGTGTGGAGATTCCTTAAAAAATTAAAAATAGAACTACCCTATGACCCTGCAATTGCACTATTGGGCATTTACCCCAAAGATACAGATGTAGTGAAAAGAAGGCCATATGTACCCCAATGTTCATAGCAGCAATGGCCACAATCACCAAACTGTGGAAAGAACCAAGATGCCCTTCAACAGATGAATGGATAACGAAGATGTGGTAATATGGAATACTACGCCTCCATCAGAAAGGATGAATATCCAACTTTTGTAGCAATATGGACCGGACTGGAAGAGATTATGCTGAGTGAAATAAGCCAAGTAGAGAAAGTCAAGTATCACATGGTTTCACTTACTTGCGGTGCATGAGGGGTAAACTGGAGGACAGTGGGAGAAGGAAAGTAAATGGGAAGTAGGGTAATTCAGGGAGAGAAACGAAACATGAGAGACTTTGGACACAGAAACAAACTGAGGGACTTGAAGGGAGTTGGTGGGGGGATGGGAGAGCCTGGTGGTGGGTACTAGGGGCACCTATTGCATGGAGCACTGGGTGTGGGGCATGGGCAATGAATCCTGGAACACTGAAAAAATAAAATAAATTTAAATTAAAAAAAAAAGTAAAAAAAAAATGAATAAGGACAAATCCAGTGTCTGTTAATACTGTTGCTCCCAAAAAAAACATTGCTTGTTCACCTCCCATGTGGCAGATGTTGAGAGTGCCATAACAAACAAAGTCAGCACTGCTTCAAGTAGCAAAGTAGACTCTGCCTTCAAGACAGGGGTTAGGGGGCGCCCAGGTGGCTCAGTTGGTTAAGCAACTGCCTTTGGCTCAGGTCATGATCCTGGAGACTCGTAATTGAGCCCTGCATCAGGGCTCCCTGCTCACCGGGAGGCCTGTTTCTCCCTCTCTCCCTCCCCCTGCTTGTGCTCCCTCTCTAGCTATGTTTCTTTTTGTCAAATAAATAAAGAAAATCTTAAAAAAAAATAGAGGGATTAGGTAAGTAAATGTGAAATTACCATTCAGTATGATACAGCCAAATAGAAGCTTATTGTGTATACCTCCAAGCGGGCACAGGACCGTGAACTCATGAATTAGAAGAACATTTTCCAAAGTACATGACATCTTGATTGAAAATAAAAACAATGTCAAAAGCAGTAGGTGTAAACCAAGCAAAGGGAGACAGGAATGGGGGGAGTGTGGCAGTACATGACCTACTGTATGCAAAAGCCCACAATTTTAGGAAGCCTGGCATATTTTTCCATAGAAAATCATACTGTCTTTATATGTTACATCAGTAGTGTGAATTAAACCCCCATAATGTTAAAAAAGGTTATACCTAAAAGAAAATTCAGCTCAAATCTACATTTTGGAAAAATGTCTTAGTCAAAGCTCTCAGTAGTAAAATAGAGAATCCCACTTGAGCTGACTTAAGCAAAAAGCAAAAAATTATATATTATAGTGCTTTTCAACCTTTTTTCATATCCTGGCACAGATGGAAAATAATAATATTTATACAACACCCTGGAGAAAAGAGAGGAGACTGCTTGTGGCAGGAAGCAATCTGCCTGGAGACTCAAGCTGCCCTAAGGGCTTGATGGGTCAATATTGAAGCATACATCTTTAGCACACCAGCTAGGGAGCTCAGAGCCATTATATGAAATTATAGACTCAGCGATAAATCATGAACCTGAAAGACCGGCTGAGACTTATGCAGGACTGAGGCTGGGAACTCCAAAGCCCAGCTTGCCTCTGTTTCTTCCTTGGGCAATGAGGTCTTAACCTCTGCCCTTTTCTCTATGTACATACTTCTTCTTTCCCTTCCCTGAGCTAGATTCATTGCTTCCTTGTGTACATCACAGAAGATACTGCCTCATAACTCCCACATGTGCAAATTCTTCCAGTTAAAATATTTACTAAATATAAATTAAAAGTTCCCAGTTGTTTTTTTTTTTAAAGATTTTATTTATTTGACAGAGAGAAACACAGCCAGAGAGGGAACACAAGCAGAGGGAGTGAGAGAGGGAGAAGCAGGCTTCCCGCCGAGCAGAGAGCCCGATGTGGGACTCGATCCTGGGTCTCCGAGATCATGACCTGAGCCGAAGGCAGTCGCTTAGCCAACTGAGCCACCCAGGCGCCCCTAAAAGTTCTCAGTTTTGATCCCCAATCCCCCCACACACACTAAAGTATCAGATTGGCCCAGGTGACCATTCTGTTTGAAATCTGTTGTTGTCAGTAAGAGGTAAGAAACACAGGACTACAGAGGCTGACCATTATACTGTTGGAGGGGGCATTTCCAGAGAAGGGGTTGCAGAAGCTGGAAGTTTCTGGAAGGCAACTTTGGCTGCAACAAGAAGTATGTCTGGAAGGAGAGGGAATATGGGAGTTATGCAAAGGAGTTGAGAAGCTGCTCCAGTAAGCCAAGAAAGCACCCAGAATGGCCATGGCTGAGATGAGAGCAGGAATAAGGAACTGCAGAGATGTGAGCAGCAGTATAGCTAAAGCAGAACTAAGAAAGTTTGAGTTTGATGACAAATGAGTGAAGGAGAAAGGACCTAGAATTCTGGCTTGAACTACGAGGTGAAGGGGTCAGTATCTTTCACTGATAAAAGGTGAAAAAGAAGACTAACAAGGATAAGAAATGGAAGAGTTTCAGTATTGGATACAAATTTAAAGTTTCCTCGAGAAATCCAAGTGGATATATCCAACAGACAACTGAGTAAGAGACTGTAGCTCAGGGGAGTCATCTAAAAAGGTACATTTAGGAGATTTTTAGATGATGGCTAAAGTTTGGGGGTGAAATTGTGCATTAGAGAGTTTTCGGATGAGGAGATAAATGACACGACAGGGGGAAAACCTCTAACTAAGAAAACCCAAACTTTGAGGGATGGTCAGAGTCAGAGAGGACAGAACCTCCAGAAGAGATGGATAAAGAACACAAAAATAAATGGGAAAGTGGTGAAGCTTTTCAACCTTTTTGAGGTTGAAAGGGTTTTTTTTTTCTATAAGTAGGAAGTAACCAATAGCATCAAATGCTACCAAGATATACAACAGAATAAAAAGGGCTTGTGTATTTGCCACTACAGATCTTGGCAAGAAGGCAGTTTGAGTAGAGGGGTGAGTACAAAGGCCAAATCAGAGAGCATTTTAAGGGTAAATAAGAGGCAAGAAAGTGTAGCATGAAAAGGGCTTTTGAGGGGCACCTGGGTGGCTCAGTTGGTTAAGTGACTGCCTTTGGCTCAGGTCATGATCCTGGAGATCCTGGGTCGAGCCCCGCATCGGGCTGCCTGCTCGGCGGGAAGCCTGCTTCTCCCTCTCTTGCTCCCCTTGCTTGTGTTCCCTCTCTGGCTGTGTTTCTCTCTGTCAAATAAATAAATAAATAAAATCTTTTTAAAAAGGGGGGGGCTTTTGAGAAGTTTGGTTATGAAAGAGCAAAGAGATATGCCAATAACTGGAGAGGACTAAGGGCTTAGAGGATGTTCTGTTTTGTTCTTACATACATCACATTAATTCCACACAGTGATTGGCTGCCTGGCATTCCCAAGCTAAAGAGTAGAGCATGAAATGGTGTCAGCGGCCCCCAAACAGTGCTGAATCCTTGCTCTGAGTGTCTAAAAATGCAGAATTTTAGGATTTAGAAGTAGATTCTCTAGTCATTATACATATCAGATGAATTAAGCCTTTAAGACACTGACAGAGATCATGGTCAAATCCCCTATATGAGAGCAACCCCAGTAACATGGAGGGGCCCATTACTGAAAAGGAACAAGCTATTCTGAAGCCAAATTAGGAGTCTTCCCAGAAGGAAAGATAACCCAAAAGAAACAGAAAGGAGCTTTCAGGCTATGAAAAACATGGCATATACTGCATCCAAATAAAAAGGAAAGAAGAGAGAGAAGGTGCTAGCTACAAGAAAGCATAAGATCAAAGAAAGGTGTGTCTGTGTTTTGCTTTTATGGAATGGGAAAGACCTAAGCCCTCAGTATCATGGCCAGCACACAATAGACACTTAATACATACAGTTATAAAGGAAAGAAGGAGAGAGAAGAAGGGAAAGAGAAAGGAAAGGAAGAGAGGGAGGGAAGGTATCTGCAGGTTCAGTACAGAGACTCCTTGAATGGTAGTGTTATTGGAGATAAAGCAGTTATATGGAGATAAATAAATGATGACTAAAGTCCCAGTGAAGTCTGAAAAGGATGGAGTCTAGAACCCTGGGTTTATTTTTAAATCAACTAAAATGGATTTATTTTTAAATTGACTAAAATGTACTAAGTGAAAGGTTTTGGAAGAGAAATAATAAATAAAACTAAGAATAGAAATATCTGAAAGAAACAATGAATCTTGGAACACTGAAAAAATAAAATAAATTATTAAAAAAAAAGAAAGGGGGCACCTGGGTGGCTCAGTTGGTTAAGTGACTGCCTTCGGCTCAGGTCATGATCCCGGAGACCCCGGATCGAGTCCCACATCGGGCTCCCTGCTCATCAGGAAGCCTGCTTCTCCCTCTCTCACTCCCCCTGCTTGTGTTCCCTCTCTGGCTGTGTTTCTCTCTGTGAAATAAATAAAATCTTAAAAAAAAAAAAAAGAACTATCTGAAAGAGAAGAACAAAGTCCCAAAAACCAAAGGTTGCGAACATCAAACATAACTATAGCATCTTCAGAATGGTGCTTTTGGGGTGAGCTATGTTACTTTTCCTTGGCTTCCATGAACAATAAAGTAAAAGGATAAACATAAGCCCTAGAATTTGTTGATTATACAAAAAGCTCAACTGTCATCTTTAATGAGAACTAGATTTAGCAGGATGTTGAAATGCACTGAAGCCCCCAGATAATAAACATAACATCCTAATTGAAGTACAAGATAAACATGCAAGATTTCAAAGGAGGTGACCAAAACCAGTTTTGTGATTATTGATCTCTTACTCATACTTAGCACATAGAAGATTTTGAAGTTTGAGAAGAAATTTTGAGAAAAAAAAAGAACTTTTGTAGAGAGCTAATATTTGTAGAAACTCCCTCCCAAGTGGGAGAAGTCAGAGTGGTCTCTTCCCCACCTCATTCCTAGGAAGTGGAGCTTTGTGGGCACTACTCAGAGGGCTTGATATGTGTGCCAAGAGCCTGAGGGAGTTACGGAGCTTTGGTTGTCATCTGAACCTGAGAAATGCTGCTCCCTACCTTCTCAGTTCCAAGCCTGAGTCAGGCATAGGCTTAGGATAAGCAAGAGGTTTTATATTATATCAATGATTGGAGCTTTAATATTTATCAATATTTGAATGAAAAGTGGCAAAATAATCTGGTCTTATTGTATCTGACTGAGACTTCATGGAGGAGGATCTAGGGGGTAGGAACACTATTTGACAAAACAAAACAGGCTTAAAAGTGTGGAGATGAAGGGAGCCTGGGGGGCTCCACTGGTTCAGTGGCTGATCTTGATTTCAGTTTAGGTCATGATCTCAGGGTCATGGGATCAAGCCCCACCATCAGGTTCGGCTCCCTTAGCACAGAGTCTGCTTGAAAGTCTCTCTCTCCTCTCCCTCTATCTATCCCCCTGCTTGTGTGCGCTCTCTCTCTCTCTCTCTCTCTCCCTCTCTCTCTCTCTCCAAAATAAATAAATAAAATCTTAAAAAAAAAAGAAGACGAAGAAAGAAAGAAAGCTTCACAATGCTGTGGCTGGCCAAGTGCCTGAGAATGGAGCAAGGAGTGAGTGGCTGTGCTGGGAGAGGCCTGCTGCCCACACTTCTCAGGGCAGAGGAGACAAGTTTTCCCTCTGGATCATCTGTGTGTCTCCTGTAACAAAGATAACATGAATCTTTTTAAGACTTTGCCTTGAGGGATGAGAGAAGTTAAGCAGAGACAAGCTGTAGTAATCTGCTGGAGGCAGAGGGGCTCTAGAAGACTTTATTAAAAAGTAGTTTGAGAAAGATACGTGAACTCTGTCAAAGCCACTGCCGATGAGAGGTTCCCATTGTGCCAGGGAGCTCACAGAAGTAACACAACAGAAACAACCGCCAAGGCCAGAGTGCTGATATGAGTGAATGATTGGGAAAGTCATGGGTTTGCCAAAGAATTCATCAAGGGTCAGGAAACCCCACACCAAAGGTTTAAATAGTGTGTGTGGGGGAAACACATCAAGGTATTTTCTGATTGCCCCACAAGACCCTTCTGTTCATCACAAATGTTTACACAGGTATTCATAATCTTCCTAGTACTTGCTCCCTTTCTCCCTTTCTCCAACAGAAAAAATACTCATTTCTAGAATCTTGAAATTTTTATCTGTCTTGCAACCTGAAATTTTAAAAAGTAATAAAGGAATGGAAAAATCAAATGGAACCTAAAGTTATTTCATTTCATAAAATGTTCAAACATTTTCTTCTCGGGGCGCCTGGGTGGCTCAGTTGGTTGAGCGACTGCCTTCGGCTCAGGTCATGATCCCGGAGACCCGGGATCGAGTCCCATATCGGGCTCCCTGCTCGGCGGGAGGCCTGCTTCTCCCTCTCTCACTCCCCCTGCTTGTGTTCCCTCTCTGGCTGTGTTTCTCTCTGTCAAATAAATAAAATCTTTAAAAAAAAAAAAAAAAAAAATTTTCTTCTCGTGATTTCTGGGAGAAGTGAGCTAGAGAAAGTTTAAAAGAAAATGCCTTTTACCTTTCAGAATATAATCTGTGCTAAATGTGTCCACACATTCCTGGATTAATTTACTTTTTCACTAGTGTTTTAATGCCCGTTCTTGAAATGAATTTCATTAGATGATCCCAGGAAAATGCACTTGATAGTAGAAAAATGAAATCTGTAATATGTTAATGTTAATGGCTATTTTTGTCCTGGCTGATTCTGGTTTTATACACTATAAATTATCTGTCCTAAGTAGAAATTTCTTTATTGTTTACTTTCTGAGAATTTATGACTAAACCACGGAATACTGATTTCCATGAGCAACACCTGAATAAAAGCAATCACTTGGAGGTGAAGCAAATTCTCTGCATATGCAAAGCAACCAGCAATATACCCAAGTTAAACACAGAATTTGGGGAATTGTCTCTGTAAAAATCCACATTGATTAGCTGAATTTTCAGGTAGTGCCTAACCTAGGCATTTGGAAATAAAGCAAGTTTGCACTGACTAAACCATTCTTTCAATAGAATGTTGCCATGACATACTCTCCACCAAAATCAACTTTTGGTTAATAGCCTGCTAAAATATGAGTTTTACATTTTTATAAAGGTCTTCTGAGGCTCTGAATTTTGGAGAAGTAAAAGGTAAGTTTGTTTTTTTTCTTGCAACAGTTAGAATTGTCAATTTTTCATTTGAGGCATAATGTTTCCCTAGTTTATTGTTTTATGATGCTGAAATTTTGCCGAGTTTGAATGATGAATTCAAAGGGCAAAAATATAGTAAAGGTATTTCTTAGAATGTTCTTGAAAAATTCACAATGAATAGGAAATATATGTATTAAAACAGAAGTTCATATGCCTTGTTAGGAACATCTTTTGTTTTCTTCCAATGGTACTAGTTCTATAATGGCAAAAAGAGAAAGAACAAATATTATTACACCTTTACCAAGGTCAAAGAAAAATCTGGTAACAGAATTTGGACTAAACTAAATTCAAAAGCCTGATTTAAGCGCCAAACAAGTTTCTTTCATGTCTATTGAAAGAAAATACTTCTTATTCATCACAAATCTAGAAGTCTCATATTCAGTCACTAACTCCAAAATCTATTTCTTCACTTGGAGCAGAGTGTAGAATAGAATGTAGCAGGGTATTGTTTCATATTACTGTTAAGCAGTATCTTTGCTCTCTAGGAAGAGACTGTAACTGCTTAGCTTGGAGTTCTCACCTTCTGCCAGAGAATGCCTTTGCATGGAAGCAGTTTTAAAAACTCCTCATTATAATCATTAAAAATAAAATATATACATGGTATCGGAACTCAGAGCCCATTGGTTTGCTTCTACTCATTTCCTTAACTCATATTCCCCAAGATATGATGTTTGAAGGCAGAGGGTACAGCTCATGGCTAAAATGGAGCCAAAACTAGTGTTGTTACAAAGACAATTGCCTCTTTGCTCAGTGAGCCATTTCATTCCTAGAATTTTGAGGAAAAAATTCACCTGACAATTACTGATCCACATAAGAAGCATTAGGAACTTCATGCCAGCAAACTAGGAATACTTTGTCACATGAAGTTGAAACTCTGACTATGCTTCCAAAATTTTACTGTAATTAATGCCCTAAAAGACTCAGTTTTTAAAACAAAAATTTGATCTGGTCTGAAGAGCTTCCTTTGGACCCTCTTCCTTATCTTCTTAGCTTTCTTACTGTGTAATGCTAGAGTGTTCATAGAAAATCTTGGGACAGCTATACTATCTACTGCGCTGCCCCAGTTTTCATCCCCACCACTTGTTAAAAGTCCTATGGCTTCAGTTTGTTCATTAATTTTTTCATATATTGCTCAGTCAATTCTAAACCACAAAAATGAACATCAGCTTTAATTCTGGAGGCTATGAAGACTGAGCAGTTAATTCAAGAGACATGGGCCCTCCCATCATGCTGTTTATGTCCAAATAGAAGGAAATGATGGCAAATCACCTCTGACATTATTAATTATTCAAGTACAACTGTGGTAAGTGCTATGAATGGAAGTACAGGGAATGGTGAAAGTGTTTAATGGAGGAATCTGAATGAATTTGGTGTCTTGAGTGTCCAGGAGTCAATGGGGCAGGGGAATTCCACACAATAGAAATGATAATGAGATGAGCATGAAGTGGAAAGAACATGGTGCACTCGAGGAAAGAAAATAAATCAAGGTAACTAAACCAGATTTCTCAAATGAGCTTCCACAGAACTCCAGGATTCTGTAAGATGTCAATAGAGGTTTCACTAGATTGGGGAAAGGAGAGGGTGGTTTTTTTTTTTTTTTTTTTTTTTTTAATTTCACAGATCACACAATGTTAGCACTCAGTGATGGCTATTTTCTGAATGGCCCCAAAAGAAATTTCATTAGCTGTCTTGCAGCTCTGTCTGACAGTATGCAGTAGTACTGTGTCCCTCGGTAAAGAACATTCTCAGCTATTTATGAGTTAGGAGAGGTGACTGATAAATGGTGAGCACTGGGGTACACCAAAGGGAGGGTTATAGATCTCTGATGACACCAGACTCTCCCTCCCAAATTGTCTCCCTCACTTTCCTCTTAATGTGCTAATGACTACTTCAGAGGACTGACTGAGCTCTACTTGTATAACAGAAAATTGTAAGGTAATTTTTAGTCTAAAGAAGGTATTTTCAGGTGCTGTAATTCCGCTTCTCTCATGTTGCTTTGCTACTGCTGTAAAAGTTGCAAACACGAATTGCATAGGTTAATGATGAATTATATTGTAGTTTCGTGGTTTACACTTTTTTTTTAAAGATTTTATTTATTTGACAGAGAGAAACACAGCTAGAGAGGGAACACAAGCAAAGGGACTGAGAGAGGGAGAAGCAGGCTTCCCGCCGAGCAGGGAGCCCGATGTGGGACTCGATCCCGGGTCTCCAGGATCATGACCTGAGCCAAAGGCAGTCGCTTAACCAACTGAGCCACCCAGGCGCCCCCGTGGCTTACACTTTATCAGTTTTTATGTTTTCCAAAATGTCTGGCATTCCATCATGGCAATTTTTGAAGACAGAGTGTGAAGGAAGATTCTGGGCCTAGATCTATGAATGATTCTGATAAGACTAGTGAGAAGAGTCAGAAACTTCTACGTCTCTTCCCTGTACTAGTATGAGAAGAGATACAAAATAAGTTCATATTTACAGTAAAAAAAAACAAAAAAAACAAAACCCTAGTTATCAATGAGTTTTGCATGGGTTGGTTATTCAAGATGTATTTTATTGCACAAATGCATCAATGGCTGCAAGAAAACTAAAAAGACACAAGTACAAATCATAGCCATTTAACAAGTAAAGGGGTTGGTTATTTCAGATGAAATGAAAATATTTATTTTAGAGTAAAACTTTGTTTAAAAAAAGTCACATTTAGTGAAAAGACTCAGGAAACAAGTTATTTAGTAACAGAGCTCATAGCCCAGAAAAATGAAAAACATCATGGACTTGGTGAGAATCTAATAATGCCAGCATATAAATATATAGTGATGAAAATGCTGTCAAGTTGTAGTATGAGAAATTGAAAAGGCTCCATATTACATGGTATAATAAGTTGTCATATTGATGACATGTCACATGATGCTGAAGAGCTTTGGGGTAATAAACTAGAGAACAACAGCTTCCCATTACAGGGTGATGAATCAACAGATTTCATTGACAAATGTCATGTTGTAGAATTTGTATGATTTCTAAATGGTGATGAAATTTTAAAAACTTTCCACTGCCTCTAGCCTGCCCAAACAAACAAAGGCCAAGATTTAGTTAATGTTGTGCCATATATCTAGAAACAAAAGGCCTGTCTTGGGGGACTACTGGCATCTGTGTTGATGGTATCCCATCAGTGATTAGCTACATGAAAGCTTCTCTGTCCATTATAAAAAAAGAAAGAAAGAAAAAGAAAATTCCAATATTATCTTACTCACATTCTCTCTTTACTGAGAAGTACTAGTGACAAAACTCTTTGACATGAAACAAAAAGATTCTAGGTAATGCCATAAAAATGGTTGATTTCATTAAACAAAGATTCAGTTCACTCAAGAATTTTTAGAAACCTGACAACATAAATCTGTTACTGACAGAAATCCAAATACTTAGCATAGGAGGAGATCACTATAGGGTGTGTGAGCTAAAAGGCAAATTGCAGGAATACTTACAAGGACCCAGAAGGCCAGATTTTACTAAATGCTCAAGTGATAAAGAAGAGCTCCAGACTAACCTGCTTAGCAAACATTTTTCATTACATGAACCAGTTGGACAAGTCTTTGCAAGAAAATGTTTTGCCTTCAAATGACAAGATGTTTGGCTTTAAAAGCAACAGAATCATTGGTTTAAAAAAAAAAATCGTGTTTCAACAGGAAACCTTGAGATACTTCCCATGCTTCTTAGGTTTGAGAGCAAGATTATCAGCAAGATTCTAGTCTTATTAAAATCCATTTGGAGGACCTGCAGAACAAACCAGTTTTTTCCCTCACATTCAATACAACTACCTGGCTAGGTGATAGGTCCTTTCTCTGATTCTCCTGCTCAGTCTAAAAACCTCATTTCTATGTATTTGTGAAGTAAAAAACAGGCACATGTTTTACATTAAAGAGGTGAATTCATTGTTTTTACTTTATGTATATAGAGGCTTATAAAATAGATGAGGAAAACAATACATGTACATATGGATTTCTTTAACTATCTAGGCCTATATTTGAGACTGATATGTGATTCAGCAAAAAGATGTTCTTCAAAGTCTTATATCAAATTATGCTTAAGCTTTATTTTTTATTCATACTGGTTTGTCTAGTACCTTTACTATTCAACATTGTTAATGCATTTTCATTATTGAAATAATATTAATTAAAGTCAATTTATGACTTTTATTTAAATGAAATCTACAGAACTTATCATTAGAAAAGTTCAATCCCACCTTAGCTCAAGGCAGTTATTTAAAATAAACTTACTATGTTTGTTTATGATTGTTTCTGAATTTAGATAAAGAATAATTTCTAAAACAGAAAACTTTTTTTAAAGAAATTTGGATGAAAAGTCAATTTTAGCTTTAAATAAGGAAAAATACAACTATTCCTATACATAATATGCCTAATACATACCAAATCTCATTAGCATTTTATAGAGAATAAATTTATAATAAGACATTTAGGTCTACTTGAATATCTTTTTAAAAATCAAACATAAAAGTTTTAAATAAAGGAAAAGTTGAAATTTCCCTTGCATTAGAGTTGACATTCTGTGGAGAGGAAGAATGACATGAGAGTAGGCTTATACATTGGCCAAAATAAAAAGATCCACTGAAAAAGGCTTTGAATAATCTTTCACCTCCATGGTAAATTTATTCTGAAGTTTTTATTCTTTTTTGATGCTACTGTAAATGGAACTGTTATCCTAATTTATTTTCTGATACTTCATTGTTGGTACACAGAAACACAACTGATTTTTGTATATTAATTTTCTATCCTGAAACTTTACTGAATGTATTAGTTCTAACAGGTTTTTGGTGGAGTCTTTAGGGTTCTTTTTTAAATATAAAATCATGTCATCTGCAAATAGAGATATTTTTTTCTTCCTTTCCAATTATGATACCTGTTATTTCTTTTTCTTGTCTAATTACTCTGAGTAGGACTTCAAGGCAAGAGTGGGCATCCTTGTCTAGTTCCTGTTCTTAGAGGAAAAGCTTTTAGCTGTTGACCATTCAGTATGATGTTAGCTGTGTATTTGTCATATATGGACTTTATTATGTTGAAGTATATTCCCTTTAAATCTACTTTGTTGAAGTTTTCACCATGAATGGATGTTGATTCCTCTCAGGTGTTTTTTTCTGCATCTATTGGGATGATTATATAATATTTATTCTTCATCTTGTTAATGTGGTCTATCAATTGATTAATTTGTGGATGTTGAACCATCCTTGCTTCCTTGGAATAAATCCCATTTGATCATGATATAAGGTGTATTGTTATTTGATTTACTAATATTTTGTTGAGGATTTTTATATCTATATTTATCAGGGATATTGGCCTGTAATTTTCTTCTCTTACAGGGTTCTTGCCTAGCTTTGGTATCTGGGTAATTCTGACCCTGTAAAAGGAATTTCAGAGTGTTCCCACTTCTTTATTTTTTTTTTTTGGAAGAGGTTGAAAAGAATTGGTTTTAATTCTTCTTTAAATGTTTGGTAAAATTCACCAGTGAAGCCACTTCATCTTGGATTTTTCTTTTTTGGGAGGTCTTTTGTTTATAGGTTCAGTCTCCTTACTAGTAATTTTTCTGTTCAGATTTTCTATTTCTTCATGGTTCAGTCTTGGTAAGTTTTATGTTTCTAGAAATTTATCTATTTCTTCTAGACTCTCCAGTTTTTTGGCAGACAATTGTTCATGGGAGTCTCCTATGAGCCTTAGTTTTGTGTGGTATTAGTGGTAATGTCTCTTTTTTCATTAATAATTTACTTATGAGTCCTCTTTTTTTATTTTGTTTATCTTTTCAAGAAACAGTTCTTATTTTCATTGATCTTTCTTTTGCCTGCTTAGTCTATTTCTTATTTCTGCTTTGATCTTTGTTATTCTCTCCCTTCTACTAATTTTGGTTTTAATTTGTTCTTCTTTTTCTAATTCCTTGAGATGTAAAGTTGGACTGAGAGATCTCTTTTTTCTTAATGTAGGTGTTTATGGCTTTTTAGAACTGCTTTTCCTACATCCCATGATATTTAGTATGCTGTATTTCCATTTTCATTTGTCTGAAGATTTTTTTCTCTCTCTTTGACTATGGTTGTTTAGAAGCATGTTGCTTCATCTCCACATATTTGTAGATTTTCCACTTTTTGTAACTGATTTCTAATTTCATACCAGTTTGGTTGGAAAAGGTGTTTATATAATTTTAATCTTCTTAAATTTATTTACATGTTTTATGGCACAACATATGATCTATCCTGGAGAATGTTCCATCTGCACTTGAGAAGACTGTGTATCCTGCTGTTATTAGATGTAATGTTCCCTACATGTCTCTTAGGTCAGTCTGGTCTAACATCTAAGTCAAATGTTTCCTTATGGATTTTCTGCCTGGATGATCTATCCAATGTTGAAAGTAGGGTGTTTAAGTCCTCTACAATTATTGTATCATTATTTATCACTTCAAATATATGTTCATATTTACTTTATGTATTTAGGTGCTCCTATAATACATGCACATCTTTACAAATGTTATATGCTCTTAATGGATTTATACTTTTATCATTATACAATGACTGTATCTTGTTACAGTTTTTGGATTAAGTTTATTAAAGTCTTTGGATAAAGTCTAGCTACTTCAATTTTCTTTTGGTTTCCATTTTTATTGACTATCTTTTTCCTTTTCCATTCTTTCACTTTCAGTCTGTGTGAGTCCTTAGAGCTGTAGCTTTTAGGCAGCATATAGCTGGGGCTTTTTTGTTTTATGTTGTTTTCATTTTAATGCATTCAACCATTCTATACATTTTGATTGATTTAGCTCATTTATTTTTAAAGTAATTTTTAATAGATATGGACTTAATATTGCCATTTTCTTCATTGTTTCCTGATTGTTTTGGAATTACTATGTTTCTTCCTTTCTTGTTCACTCCCTTTGTGATATGATGATTTCCTGTATTAGTATGCTTACATTCCTTTCTCTTTATCTTTTATGTATCTACTATAGGGTTTTGTTTTATTTACATAAAACATTTATTTTCTACCAGTCTACTTTAGGCTGGTAACAATTTAAACTTCATATGCACACAGAAACTCTACATTTTTATAACTTCACCCCACATTTTATGTTTTGATGTCATGATTTACTTTTTTTTTACCTTGTATGACCATTAAAAATTACTGTAGTTATATTTATTTTTAATACTTTTGTCTTTTAACCTTTATGCTAGAGTTACACATGGTTTGCTTAGTACCATCATTCTCATCTTAACTGTATCTTTGATTTTAACAGTGGGTTTTATATTTTCACGTTTTTCTGACTAGTTAGCATCCTTTAATTTCGGCTTGAAAATCTCACACTAACATTTCTTTTAAGGCCAGGCTAGTAGTGATAAACTCGTTCAGTTTGAGTTTTTTTGTTTTGTTTTGTTTTTTGTCTAGAAACCCTTTATATCTCTATTAATTTTGAAGAATAACTTTGCCATGTTAAGTATTCTTAGTTGACAGTTTTTTCCTTTCAGCACTTTGAATTTATCAAGCACTCACTTCTGGCCTGCAAATTCTGCTAAAAAACATCTCCATAGTTTTATGGGGGTTCCCTTGTATGTAGAAAATTGCTTTTATCTTTCTACTTTTAAAATCTCTCCTTGTCTCTAACTTAGGATAAGTTAACTTTTATGTGTCTTGGTGTACAACTCTTTGAAATAAGGTCTGAAGATTTAATGTATAATATGGTGACTATAGTTAATAATACCGTATTGTATATTTGAAATGTGCTAAGAGAACAGAACTTAGATTTTTCTCATCAAAAAAATGTTTAAAGGGTAAATATGCAAAAGGTTGTATGTGTTAATTAAATTAATGGGGGAAATCCTTTCGCAGTGTATACACATATCAAATCATAATGCTATATATTTGAAATACCTTACAAACTTATTTTTCAATTATTCCTCAATAAAAATATTTTTAAAGAAGCATTGACAATTGTTATTGGATTATTTTGTCTACAACTTACTACACACTAGCATACTGAGAGCTGTAGCTATATTAACTTTATATAGGGTTTTATGGAATCTGAAAATTATTTCAAAATTCCCCCTGGATTAAAAAAAGAGAGAGAGAGAAAGAGGAAAGGGCTGATCTAGAGAAGAAGTAAAAGATTGGCAGATCCTGGATCAAACTGGGGATGTATGTTAGGATCGAATCTGGAGTGAAACTGCCAGACTTAATTTTGGTATCCCCTCAAAATTAATATGTTAGAACCTAACCTCCAATGTGATGGTATTTGGAAATGGGGTCTTTGGGAGGTGATGAAAGCAGAGCCCTCATGAACAGGATTATTGCCCCTATAAAAAAAAAAAAAACCTAGAAAGTACCCTTGTCCCTTCTACCATGTGAAGACACAACAAAAAGAATGCCATCCAAGAACTAAGAAAAAGGCCCTCACCAGACCACAGATGTGCAGGTGCCTTATTCTCAGATTCAAACAGCTTCCAATAATACTGAATACTGCTAAGAGAACAAAATTAGGCCTGAAGATTATGTTCATTTTTCTAACAAAGAGGAAGGGATGACATAAGTAAGAGTAGATTTGTTAAAGCTGCAGCTGCTGAAGCCACATCAGGGTCATATGGTGAGGAGAAGAATAGGTAGGGGATGAGAAAATAGGTTGCAGCAAGTTAAGAAAACTTTGAAAAGTCTTATTGTAAGGGAGAGTAGAGAGATGCAATGGTAGCAGGTAAGCCTATGGCAAGAGTTCAAATGGTGGCACATATGCTAATCAAGTATTTCAAAAGTTATAAATTATTACACAATGTTAAATAAAAAATATATTTTCCTACCTTTAAAAAATGTGTCTTTATAACAATCAGTAAGGCCCAATTCAGATTTGAAATTTTTGGACTTCTCAGAATTGTGGACAGGAATGTGACATCATGAACAGTGCCTATTCCAGGGCTATATCCTTAGCCAGTAATTTGTTTCTCCTGAAGAACCTCACACTCAGATGTGAGGATATCCCAGCCTGCCCATCCAAGTTCAATTCACACCCCCTGCAAACTACTCCCACTTAGCAATATCTCTGGCCCAGGTACAATGAAGTCCACACTTCGAAGGAGGGACCCTTTAAAAAGGTAATGCAGGTCCTGGAGGTGGGCTTGAGTCACAAGTACTCAAAGCATGTCTAAAAGGAGGGAATGCTTAGGCACCTGGGTATCTCAGTTAAGTGTCTACTCTCAGCTCAGGTCATGATCCCAGGGTCATGGGATTGAACACCATGTCTCTGCTGGGTGGGAGCCTGCTTCTCCCTCTCCCTCTGCCTGCCACTCACCTTCCTTGTGCTCTGTCTGTCAAATAAATAAATAAAATATTTTTTTAAAAATTAAAACATAAAAGGGGGGGATGTGAGCTTTGGGAAGACACATCTTTTTCCCTGTGGATGCCTGGCTCTATAAAGGGTAATAAGGTAAAGTTAGATCCAGGCTTTCTAAAGCACAGGGTCTGTGTCAGAGGTCCCTCTTCCTGAGTTCAGATTGCGGTAGTGGTAGCTGAAAAGGTTTTTTTAAAACTCCCATTGCACTTTTATCTCTTTTAGAACTGAACTGACTTTTTTGGCAAATAGGTAGAATGGCCTGCTTTTACTCCAGTTTTTCCTGTTCAACATTATCTAGAGAAGAAAATCAATGGCAGTATGGCTTCAAATTCAGGCTGGTTACCAAATTTTTGTAAAACATTGATTTGTGAGCTATTTATTCAAGTTCACCGAATAAGCAATTTACAAATCACTTTCCATTGAGTTTGATTCAGCACTCTGAAGTAAATAAATATGGAATCTCTATCAGGCTTTTAGTGCTATGTCAGTCTTGTCTAAATAGAGGAAGCTGAATTTATGCTATAAATCTAACTCTATTTTGCTACATTTGGATTCTGTTTTCTTGTTGTCATTCCTGGGATTCATATAAAGGCTGGATCTACATTAGCAGAATAAAATGAAAAAGAAAAAAAAACCTGCAACATCATTTGCTACAATGATATATTTCAAGTAAAATGATAATGTGGATAATTTGGCTTTAATTATCCACATAACCAGCTTAATTTTCTTCATTTTCATTGAGTCAAACTGTCCAAACATATGGCTTTTTCCTAGTCTTGTTTCTTTTAAAATTTGACAATATTAGATTTAAACACCATCTTACATTGTGGCTCTAAATTTAAAATTGGCAAATCTTCACAAAAATATTTTCAATATGATTTATATTTTTCTCCATATAAATATAATTAATTCACTACACATAATATTTGATGTAAGGTTATAAACTGTACAGGTTTTGAAAATACCTCATTTATTGCATTAAAAAAGACAATATTAATGTTCTGTTCCTGTTTCCTTTTTCTACTTAAAGGTCCAAAGAGGGTGACAGACAATGACTGTGCATTAAAGTGTTATTCAGTTGTTTAAGAAATCATTAGAGATCAAGATAACTAGAATAAATTATCTGGCACTTCTCAAATAATTAACTATTTTGATAATAAAGTATAAGAATCAAAGGTTAAAGATGTAGAGCAAAGTCATGGTTAATTACTTTAAAATAACAAATTGACCTAAAGGTTAATCAATGAAAATTATTCCCAGAAAATCTCCTGTTACATGGATTTATACAACTATATTATGTGGTACATAAATGCCTTGTGAATTATTCCCACATGTTTTCTTCTATTTCTTTCATGTTTGATATATAGTACAATAAGAGGCCCCAAAGTACCATTTAGAACTCTTATAAGAGTTATTTGAAATCCAGAAAATTTCAACAATTTTGATCACATTAGTAATTGCTTTCCTCATTGGGATAAACCCAGCTTTTGAAAAACTTGATAATAAGGCAGTAGACAGAGGCTGACTCATACAACACAATTACAAGCAAAGGGAGCAGAGATCCACAGACAGAAAACAGGTTTTATGTTTTCTTTGGTTCATTGGTACAAATGTGCCCACCTTCTTCTGGATATGAAGTAAAAAAACAGAAAAAAACAGAAAACAAATAAAGAGACAAATGGCAGGGGAATGCTAAATTGTGTCAACCCACTATTTTCCTGATGCTGAATAATGGGGGAAATCTGTTTTTATCTTGGACCTTACACATAAAGTGATTCCTGCCCACAAAAGACTCTTAAAATATCCTTGCCACTCTCTTCACTGCAGAACATCAATGGTGCATTAAGAATGCTGCTCAGTCAATCTACACTTTCAATGCCATTCCAATCAAAATTCCACCAACATTCTTCAAAACGTTAGAACAAACAATCCTAAAATATATATAGAACCAAAAAAGACCCCGAATCGCTAAGGAATTGCTGAAGAAGAAAAGCAAAGCTGGGGGCATCTCATTACCTGACTTCAGGCTTTATTACAAAGCTGTGATTACCAAGACAGCATGGTACTGGCACAAAAACAGAGAAATAGACCAATGGAACAGAGTGGAGAGCCCACATATGGACCCACAAATCTATGGT
>PITA01028567.1:0-19200 GCA_004023965.1 Spilogale gracilis | reverse complement strand
TCTTGGTGGTCCCAGGTCAAGCGAATATTAAGAGAAACAGGAAGTGCCAACAGAGCACCCAAGTTCCCAGAATTAGTCCTGAGACGATGCCTGTGGAGCCCATGCCCTGACATTCTCATCAAGGCCGATCCCAAACCTGGGGACTCCAGTTCCAGGATAAACACAACTTGTTGCTGAAACGCCTGGCCCAGGGAGGTGCTTTTCCCTCTCGAAGATTTTGTGAAACAAAAAATCAGGGAGGGGGCGAAAGGGAGAAATAGCTTTATTTGAAGTAGAATCATGAATCTAAAGAGAATGTCTTCAAAGATTTCTACGATGCATCAGCAGATCCTTAAAGTAATAGCAAACAGTTTAGATCTATTATTTAGTTTCAGTGGAAAATAAACAACAGGGTCGAGTAGAATAGTAATCGTGGATTTAGTGCTCAGTCCCCATTCATCTTCTGTGCCCATGCATTTTTAAGACAGGAAAGCATTTTCCCAATTACAGCTGGAACGGGAAGGAGGGGATGGGTGAGCCGGCTTGCTGGACGCCTTGCTTGAGTACTCAGGGCTTGAGGTACGAATGGTTGTGCTCGGGGCGGGCACGAGGAGCACGGAGAAGAGTAGCTGAGCACTGTCTTCAGGGTCAAGTGATGCTCGGTCCACTCCAGCAAGACCATCCTTATCCGGGATGGAGGCTATAGAGGTTTCCAAGCCCGCCTTGGCCACGCTGTTGCAGCAGAGATATTAAGAGCCAGAGGCCCTCTTCCCTCCCTGCCACTCACTCTATCCACTCCCTTCCTGGGTTCACACGCCATTCCTTTTTAGAACCATCCTTACGAATCTTCAGGGTGCTGCCGAGGGGTCCCCATCTGCCTAATCGGAAATTCTGTCCCATGGCCCCAGAGCCCAGCACAGAGACCTCACTGTTCCCCGTCCCATCCTCTGCAGGAACTCGGTCCAGGTGCCTCCTGGAAAGCAGGGAGCGGAGGTGAGACAGCTTGGAGTGTTTTGCTCACCAGGACAGACCCTGGGGCTCCAAAACTCGAGCCCTCACCGTCTGACCACACTTCCTCACTTAAGAAATGACTTCACAAACCCAAAATAGCAGTAACCAAGAAACAACACACAGTGAGATCGTGAGGTTCAGGCGCTGAGAGCCAAGTGGAGGAATGAAAACAGAAGTTCAGATAAATATTTCCCGTCAGATATTCAAGGTGGGGATGGGGTCTTCCAATGGGGGTGGCTGCACCACGGTGAGCTGGGGCCCTCGGAACGGTTCTGTTCGAAGGAGGCAGCAGAGAAATTAGATTGAATTTTTCTAATATCCTGCTGCAGTCATTTTACAAAAGCATTTTGAATGTGTCAGTTTTAGTATATGGTGGATTTGACATTTGTGTTTGAGATTTTCTTCACATCAGGGCTTCTAGAACCCCAAATTTTATCCCATCCTCGAGGTCCAAAGGGATCCACTCTGCCCCTGTCCCCGAACATTAACCCCGGGACAGCGAGCCGAAGCGCGCCAGCTCCAATCTCTCTCATCTCACCTTTCAGACTAAATTCCTGTCTAGTAATTACTGCCTGTGATTCTGAGCCGTAATACGTAGTTATCACCAAGCACTCATCAGAAAGGTTAGCGGAGTGGGGCTTCCCACCATAGCCTCCGAGAAGGGGCTTCATTATGTTTTTGCTGAGTTGCTTTGCCCTGTGGCTGTTTATAGAATTATCTCCTCTCAGCACGACTGTTCCGCTTTTCCCAGTCCTGATTATGGACCATTTCCTCTTCCTCATACCTGGAAGCAGGGAAGAATTCACAAGAGCAGACTCTCCCTTTCTAGAAGGAGAAACACAGAGGCCTGTGGCACAGTTTTGGAGTGAGCACTGCACTCCTGATTTCTCCTCCCAGAAGCACCAGCCTGTGAAGCCTGAGTCCTCACTGTTTAACTTAGGAGCTGAATGACCCTTCCCTTAGAGGCTCCATTTCCTCTTCTGTAAGATGGGAATCAGTAATACCAACCTCATAGTACTTTTGCAAAGATTAAAATAAAAACGTAGAAAATAAAGAGGTTTTATAGAAAAATTTGATTTAGTATACCACCTCAGGTCTTGTAGCTCAGCAAATGGCAGAATTGTATTAATTATTATTATTTTATTATTCTTAATTTTCTACTGTGGTTTTGTTATGAAAGTATTGTCTGAACCAAGCTGGCTGTGTGATCCTGTGCAAATGGCTTGACTACTCTGAGCCTTTGTATGATGAATGAAACAAAGTATTGTGTCTGAAGCAACAGTCAACAAACCTGTTAGCTGCTCTTCTCAGGTTGGCTGCCCTCTTCCCTCCGGCCCTGGGGCCAGCCTTGCCCTCACCAGCACACTCTCAGCCTGGGAGGGAGCACCTGAACCCCAGAGCCTCACCCACCACCCCAGCTCTGACCTATAGGGGCATCTTTTATCTCTACTTGCAGGGGCATTATTTTTAGATAAGGGAGTTTTGAGTCCGGAGGAAAGAACACTCTGTTCTCTCCTCAGTGTCTATCTCTGTCTGCCTTCCCCACACGCACCTCCAAGGGGAGGAGGAGATGGTGGGTCAGAACCACACAGAAACCCCCCAGGCCCTACTTCACCAGCCTGAGGGATTCCCTAATAGAAACAGAAGTCGCCCCTGTTTCTGTGTTTCACTTTTTTTAGCAGCCCCGATAGGAAAATTATTATGCCTCTTTTACTGTGATATTTGATTCTTTTAATTTTTTTTTTACTCTGATCTTTAAAAGCTTCGTCTGGCTCAGCAACTTATCCTCAGGTGCACGTCCTCACAGCAGGGGGTCAGGTATGATGACACGAGGCTGCCACACGCCATCTCATAATCCCATCTTGCCCTTCCTCTTGCCACCTCTCATGGGGCACCTCATTGTGAGGATGCGGTCCTGCAAAATCAGACCCGCCTCCTCTCCCGCCCTACACCCCTCACGCCCCTTGCCGCAGCCACAAGGAGCTTGTCCCCAGTGCCCCAGCACTGCCCTTTTCGCAGCTGTGCACACTGGGTCAGGGCGACCCCTCCCCCTTCTGGCCAACCTTTGCCCACGTGCCATTTTCTAACAATTCCTCTGATAAGAAACTCATCCAATCTCCCAAGAAAAGCTGATCATTCTCTTCCTCTGCTCTAATAACAACTGGCTACTCCCCATTTCTGATTTCCAGATTCTTTCTCTATTTGTCTCTCTTTCCTACGAGATGCAAAATCTCGATGGCCGGAGTTTATGGCTTATTTCCTTTTTTATTCCTGGCCTCTAGCAGAAGGGCCACACATAGTAGGCATTTAATAAATACTTAAGTGAACCAAAGTCCTTGAACAAAACCGTGGACTCCCATTATTTACCTGTCCCCTGCTGACTCCCTGGAACATGGACAAAAAAGGCTGAACGGTCGGAGTGATAGAAATCGAGAACTTGGAAAGAAGCACGAGTAAAATGGAGACCCTGCCTAGAGAGTTACCATTCAGTGCATTGTCCCTCTATGAGCAGGAGGGATTTCGATTCTTTCCAGCTCCTGTAAAGTCAGGCTACCCCTCTGCAGAAAAAGAATGGAGTGCCACCCCGGCCAATAGCACTCGAGCTGCACGTGGTGGCCCCGAGTCGGCCCGAAGACGGCAGTGCAGAGCCCGGGCGGGGAAAGGTGAAGTGTTCCAGGCCTGACCCTGTGATCGAATATGATTGCAGGCACTATCAGGGGGCACTTTGGATGGTAGTCCTGGCCCTGTCTGCACGCAGCTACGGAGAGCTGTGTGAGCTCCATGAGGGAGCCCTGGCATAGATGCCCCCAATTTCCATTTTTCTTTTTCTCTTCTCTGTACACATTCCACGACAGGGGCAGGCAATCACCTGACTGGAGGCTCAAGACTGCCCAGCAGCATTGCCAGAAGCCAGACCAAGATAAAGGGGACCCTTCAAAGGCCAGAAGTGTGAGAGTCAGCCCGATAACCAATACATTGTGGGTGTACAAACTTGACAAAACAGGGCTGAATCTAAGCACAGAAGAGTTGTCTAATCCAATAGCCTGGGAGATAGCATCCCTGTGTATGTGCCAAGGTCTGACTCACCCTCTCTGGATGAACTTGAACTTAGCCTAACCCTCATCTACAAAATCGAGAGAGTAGAACTACATCATCATGGTGGGAGAAGAAACTCCAGAGATCCGTTGGTCTGAAACCCCAAATTTGGACAACGAAGCAACAAAGGCTCAGAGAAGCCAAGCGATTTGCACAGGATCACACAGTCAGTTTGTGATAGAACTGGGACGAGAATCCACATCTCCTCGTCCGTCATCTCTTACTTCCTGTGAACAGCCTTTCGGATTCTTAGAAGACAGCTCTGCGTGCCAAATAAACATACAGCGTCGCTCTGTGTTGAACCTGGGGACTAGAAGGAGTTAAGCAACAGCTCTAGAAGTCCAAGGGCTGCTGAGATCGTTTGTCTAGGGTTGGTGCCTATGAATTTGTGTCTGAGGCTCCATGCTGCATTGAACCTGAAAGTCAGGTAGACTAAGGGAAATATAACAATCAGATATTTCTTCCCTTGTTCATGCTCTCTAACCCCAAACTTGATGAGGTCCCTGGGGATTTTTTTTTTCAGTGTGCTTTCATTTCTGAGCCCTCCACGATTTGATTTCCCATCAGCTCCTGCTCTAACTGTCCTGGTTTCACGCACCCACCTGCCCACCCACACTCACCAAACAGAAATAATTTTATCAAGTGGCCAAGCTGCAGATTGTCTCTAAACAGCTGGGCTCGGGAAAAGCTCCGGGGATGAGTTCGGATCAGGAGTTATCTTCCCTGACACGCTGTTTCTGGATTTGCATACATGTGGGCTGGATGTTTTAATTAGCACCGTCAGCTGGTCTGGTCACAGCTCCCCACCAACCGCTTTGCTTCGTAGGTGAGTGGTCGGAAGCTGTTGTATTGAGAGGTTGGGTGCTCTGATTTCTCGAAAAAGAAAACAACACCTGGGTGTCTGCATCTTATTTGTTCATTCGTGTTCAACAACATTTTATCGAGGCTCTATTAAGTGTCAGGCATTGAGCTGGAATGCGGGGATTCTAAGAGAATAAAAAACATGACTCCTGCTCAAAAAGAGAGTACACATAAGGGACCGTATATGCTGTAAACACACAACAGAAGGTAAAGGTGAATATCTGATCGTATAAAGATGCACAGAACGTGATGAAAGACCAGAAGGTCAGCATTTTCCCCAGTCCTCAGTATGTGGTGGCAGGGGGCTAGAGAGTGGTTCCCCCTGCTGAGAATCTGGGAAGGCTTCCTGGAGGAAGAGATGTTCAAAAGGTCCCAGATGATGCAGAGTTAGTAAGGCACAAGATGGGGTTGGCAAAGCTTTCTTGGCGGAGGAAACAGCATGAACAAAGAGAGGAAGAGTAGCGTGAGAGCAGGTAGATGAGGAACAGGTGGCTTCATGTTTAAGAAGGCACTGGAAGCTGGAAATAGGGTTCAGAGTGTTTAGGGGTGGAGAAGAGGAAGGGGGCGGGGTGTGGGCAAGGGATACATAGTTGACATTTGTGTAGCCCCTCACAGTCTATTGCTCCACATGTGCTGAGCGGCCTCGTGAAGTTTATAGGGGAGACCCCAGTCCCTTCTGAATGCACCAGTGATGCCCTCATCGCCGGCGCCATGATCCCCCTTCCCTCCCCTTCCTGCTTTGTAGCACAGGCTGCATGGCCTATGCCCATCATCTCTCAACCTCCAGAATCTCATTCATTCCTGCCTTCCCGGTAGCTCTCTGGCTTTCCCTTTAGAACTCCTCAACCCCTAATCTGCTTTATTGGAAGCCGCAAATGTTTCCTTCCCTGGAGATTTACCCTTGGTCCTCAATTCCCATTCCCTCGTCACCACCACGGGTTCACCCACATCTCCATGAGTCCCAAACCCAAACGGCGCCTACCTTTCTCCTGAGGTGTGGTCATGAACCCCCCACCTGACCCAGCAGACACCTCTCCCTGAGTGTCTAACAGGCGCCTCCCCAAATAGAGTGGAGAACAGCCACCCACACTGTGACTAGTTCAAGGTCAGGTCGAGACTCAAACAGTATCTGATGATTGAATGAAGTGTCAAGTTACACCAAGGAACTCTGGGGCTTGGCGAAGTCCAGCACCTTGTGAGAAGTGACACACTGCTATATCCGGGACTACACCCCTCGGCTCTGGGTTCACAGATCTTTGATCCTTTAAAGCCAAAATGAAGGGGCCTAGGTGGCTCAGTTGGTTGAGCGACTGCCTTCGGCTCAGGTCATGATCCCGGAGACCCAGGATGGGTACATATTTATTGATAACAATCGGGCCCACATCGGGCTTCCTGCTCAGCGAGAAGCCTGCTTCTCCCTCTCTCACTCCCCCTGCTTGTGCTCCCTCTCTCGCTGTGTTTCTCTCTGTCAAATAAATAAATAAATAAAATCTAAAAATAAAATAAGATAAAGCCAAAAGGAGCATCCCTGATCCCAACCCCAGTGCCGACTCTGCAGACTCTCCACAAGGCATTAGGCTTCTTCTTGGGGGGCAGAGCCTCCCGTGAGCCCACATCCAACACACGGCAGGCAGCCAGGCTCTCCAGCGTGGGGACACCAGGTAGTGACAGCTTTCAAAGTTGTGGAACACATTTTCTGAGTTACTCTTAGGAAACGGTGAGCCTCCTAACAGATGCACTGAGCCAGAGCCTGGGCTTCTAATGCTGAGCTGAACCTACATGTGGCTCGAGCTCTGCCATTCTCCAGCACTGAGACTTTGAGCAGGTCACACATCATAGCCTCATTTTCTCAACAATGGGAACAAATATAACTACCCTTCACAATCGCGCAGAAAATAGGCAACAGTCTCAGGGATAGATACGTTTTCCATAGACCATGCTATCGAATCCCTGTGTATATATTGACACAGCAGGAGCCAAATAAGTGCTCACCATCAGTGGCATCAAGCTATGCTTGGTCTGTACAGCAATATGTTCTCTTCTCAATAATTTTTCGGAGCCTGGATTCCTCCTCCTCCACCATCCATATTGGCCTCCTAGACCTTGAGAGCACCTGGGAAGAAGAACTCAAATTCAAATAAGGGAAAGAATTAGAACTTCCTCCAATCCACCATGGTTCTGTTTTGCATAGTTTTGCAATCCTTATTGTGGTCTTTTTTTTTTTTTTCAAGATGCTCTGATAAACTCCGGGGAGACACAGAGAAGTTCCAGAATAATGATGGGTAAAAGAAACCTACAGAAGAGGGGAAGAGGATTCCTAGAGGGTTGAAGGCGTTTTTACAAATAGGTCTGTGTGCATTCCACACTTTTTTCATGCTTCTCTTGAAGAAAGGGTCAGTCCGCTCCTGGTATTAGAAATCCAGCCAAATGGTCTGAGCATCCAGGAACATGTCAGGTCTATTTCTGGAAATTCCCCTAGGCTTAGTCACCCCAATTTTTACATGCTTCATAAATTTAAAACACAAATCTCCAACGCATGTGCCCTGAAGGATGTGGAGTCATTGTAAGCAGTTTCAAATTTGGCATGCATTAAGTGTCGTCTTACCTAAAAAAATAAAAGATTATAAGTGTTTTGCAAATACATCTCTGCTTTTTTAGATTTTCAAATGTATTTTAGATTGTTATCAATAAATATGTACCCATATAAGATCATTATTGAATTTATAATAGCTGTTTGTTATTGTGCATGTTCCTACAAAATAAGTATTAAAAGGATCCATAATAACTTCAAATTTGATTCTAGGGAAATTGGCAAGGGATGCGCTTTGCAAAATGCTTGACATAAAAAGCAACATCAATGCCAGGTGTTTAGGAATCTCTCTGAGCAGTCAGAACCCAGGATCCGAGCGGACCTGGAAGGCAGCTTTCCTGAGCAACTCAGACATGTGTATGTTGCAAGAGTGACCTTGAGAAAGATCTTTCTGCTCCCGAAGATGGAGCTATTCGGGTCTCTCTGCCAACCTAATCCACCACGCAGCCCTGGCACGAGATGCAGGGAGAGCTAATCTTTCCTCCTTCCATCTGGGGGGCCCTGGGGGAGGGGGGAGCACAGCAGCATCTGCCAGCCGAGGGCCAACAGGAGGATGAGTGGGAAAGGGCAACACAGCGCCACCCAGATAGACAGGAGCTTCTCTCCGGTGTGCCTCCCAGATCCCTCTCCATCAACCCCCATGACAAAGCAGCAGCAGAAAGTAAGTCTGGCGGACACGTGGCCAGGAGAACACAGAGGTAAAGAGCAAGGTGACTAACCTCATCAAGCCATCACAAATTAAATACTGTCTGTGCGGGAGAGTTCACCTCCCAGCTTGCTTTGGGAGCGGGAAGCAGAGATTTTCTGTGCTCTGACCAGATAAGAGGCTGCAAGCCAGCTAGCCAGCCTAGGTGAGAACGGGATGGGTGAACTACACATACAGCAGGTGTATGTCAGGTTGGCAACTAATTACCAGCAGGACACATCGGTCACTGGAGCCGGTCGTGCCTGCCGTCAGGTGACACAGACCTGGACCCCGGGCACCTGAGTGAAGCCTTTCTTCCCCACTGGCCAGGGGCTCCAGAGGAGCAAGTCACTGAACGGGCCATGAACCCCACCATTCCTTCGTTTCTGTGCCAGAGAAAGGGTTCCAATACTACCTGTTTTCCTTCCACAGGGGGCCGGGAGCCTTAATTAAGTGTGGTTTGTGAAGTGCGCCAAGGTTGCTGGAAGGAAGCTGAGCTCCGAGTGCAAACTATTATTGTTAATTAATTATTGTCAGCAGAATTATTTACTCTGTGTTTTCAGATCTCGGAGCACTTGTTTACCGGTAAAAGAGCGCTTTTGTTGTATATTTTCCATCTTCCTCTCCCACCCACATCTGTGGCCTCTGGTCCCCCCCCCCATTCTCCTCTTCCCTTCCCCTCCCCTGTCTTCCCCTTCCCCCTTGCACCCTGGACTGGAGCAGGTTTTCATAAAGAGAGGAAGAGAAATCGTTAGGAATAATAAATGTAAACCGAAACATCAGAAAGGTTCTAAGACAAAATATGTGTAGCCTCGGCTGGGAAACACAGAGTCCCTCTGGGAAAAATATGCAATTAATCCTAGACAGAATATAGAGCTGAAATATGGAGGCCTTTCTGCTACGATAGTTTCTGCTGGTGCATGATTATGACCTCTGAGGGGCAATGATACGCACGATCAAGAGAAGGCATTGGAAATGCTCGGAGCAGTGAGCCTATTGACAGCACCAGGAGGTCTCATGTTCACAACTCCCTCCCTCAGCACCCCTACCCCCGCAAAAAACAAGACTGGCTCAACTTTAATTGTTACCTTCAGTTAGATAGGATAACAATCCTATAGAATTTCTAGAATAAAGTGTGCCTCTGAGATTAAAAAGAGGGAGACCAGAGGCATTAGGGGAACAAAGCAAGCCTGATGGAACAATGCGTGTCTTCCCATCTTGGCTGCCACCTGGCGCTCACCGAGCTGGCAACGGAAATCAAGGGCATTGTGGATGCAAGACAAGAGAATCCCCAGTGAACTGTAGCTTTTATGAATAAATTGTACTTGCCAAAATTGTTCGGTTGTTTGTGGACATTGATTTATTTTCTCTGATTCTTTCTGATTGTTGTATTTTGGATGGTGCTTACTGATGTGAAAAAGCCATCTAGTATTGCTGATAAATCTACAGATAATGGTAGAGGTCAGAAAAGGGCGAAGAAAGGAGAAGAAGGTACGCTTGCCACAGAATGGAGAAAGTTTCTTAGGTAAAGAGCCACTCTCTAAGGTCGTTTGCATGCTATTTTGCCTTGTTGCATGATTGTATCATTGGTCCGGTCACTTGTTTGGTTTTTTTCCTTTCCCTTCTGGAGTTAAGGATGGAAGAGAGAGCATGGTCAGAGGGCTTTGTCTAGCTGAGCGTTCAGACATTTTGTTGCATTTATTTGTCACTTCTCCTTCTCCTCTTTCCTCTACACAAGTATGTGGAGCCTGTATATGGCGGGGGGGGGGGGGAAGATGGGCAGAGAAAGAAGGAGAGAGCAGGATTACAGCGTAATAACAGCACCGTTGAGACCTGTTCTCCTTTGAGTGTGCACACCTAACATTTTCAAGGTCATGCACATAGGCGCATTTCCTGCCTTCAAGGTGAGCCTGAACCCCTCTGTCTGAGTCCCTGGGTCTCAGCACTCTCTGCACTGGAATCCTAGTGCCAAGCTCGCATCTGGCAAGCTTTCTAAAAAAAGAGCCTTGAACTCGGTGAAACTTCCAGGTGGGATGGTCGGGGGCATTGAAGGAGGGAATATGGGGAGGGAAAGAAGGGAAGGAGTGGGCGACAAGACGCTGCTGACTGACTCTGTTTCCACCTGTGTATCACAACTCTTGAAACATCACACCTAAAATAGGTCAACAGGGATTGGGGATAAAGTGGGATAAGCTTTAGTTAATTATCCCAATGTGCAGAATGCCTGCTTTTAAATCCTGAGTTGGATTTAATCACAGAAGCTGAGAAGATCTCCCAACATCCAAAAGCATTTGAAAATTGACCGGAGCACACTATCCAAAGAGATAGCTTGTTCAGTAATAGGGTCACAAACATAACAATTGTGCAGGGACAGGAGCATACAATGGCTCATCTGTGCTTCTTGGTATCATTCAAGGGAGCGATGCAGCAGACAGCATCAAGGAGTGAGGACTGGCTCTGATCATTTTTCCACATCCTCCCTGTCAGGCTGGGTCTCCTCAGCAGAACAAACCTCAAATTCAATACAATAGAGACACAAAAAAAGACAAGGAACATCTGCAATCAATTGGCAGAGAGGCATTAAGAATAAAGATGCTGATATGGGGGAGGGGCAGTATTTTAAACCTTGCTTTTAGACACAAGTTGTATTTTGAGTTACCTTTACTTTTCAGTAATCTTGCATGAATGAGGGCACCATGTGGGTCCATTTTAAAGAATACGAGCCTTCCTTGGGTGAGTTGTCACTACAAAGACTAACTTTTTCCCATCAGTCTAACACCAAGTTGATTTATTTTAAGAACAGTTTGGAAACTATCACAAGAAACATTTAGGAGTACCATCCACTGATTGTTTTATAAAACAATCTTTTCACAACCTTAGTGGCGTGGAAGGATCCAGAACAGAGCATCCCACAAGTTCTTTCAGGATCACAAATCCATCCTGCCCCCTCCACTCACAAGGGCATTGCCCATGGGAAGGATGGTAATACAACTCTACCATCAGATCCCATATCCGTTGGTGAGCTCTATATTTTAATTTTTTTTTTCATTTTGCTGTTGTCTTGCTAAACATCCATAATCACATGTTTGCAGAAGGCAAGAATTACATCCATATCAGATTTCTTGGTCTTGTTCAAATAATCTGAAAAACTATCACTTTGTACAGAGGTGCAATATGGCTAATGTTTGGTAAATGGCGATCTAAGAAGTATCTATGGAGTACCGGATATGCATGAGGCATTGCAATGTTTGCAACAATTCAAGAGGCCTTACCCTTGGGAAGTTTGCAAGCTAACAGGAAGGAGGGACATAAGCAGAAGACATGGGAATTCATACGAGGTAGAATAAAATGGACATTACAGGAGTGGTACAAATAACACGCATTAAGAATACAGAGTAAGAAGGGATTGGCCTGAGATGACAAGGTGAAGAGCCTCACAGAGAAGGGGACACATGACTCAGGTTTTATGGAAAATTGGGGTTCTGGCAGAAGAGGGCTGGAAAGGAGTTTGAGGCTGAGAAAGCTGTGTGAGCCCCAGCTCGGATGAAAGTGTGATGGCAAGACTAGCCTCTGCTTCAACAAGGGTGCCTGGACTGATGCAGGAAGATCGAATCCAAGTTTCCCTGCAGAATTCCTTCACTGGCCTGCTTCTAGAATTAAGGAATTCTCATCAATATCCAGAAATCAGATAAAGCAGGTGACTTGCAAAATCACCGTATCACTGGAGGGCAGAATCCACAATGTGATCATGGGGTTCTGACTCCCAAATATCAGAGAGATGAGGGAGGGTCCTGAGTTTCCCAGAGGTCACTCCTGTGACATTTCTACCCCAACTGCCACCCCCCATGCCCACGGGTCATGTGAGAGACCTCACACACTCACAGATACAGAGCTTTCTGCCAGACTTTAGAACAAGAATTTCACCTTGGAGGTGAGAACGGATATGAGAAATTTCAGCCCCAAGAGTGATTTTCCCTCCAGGCAGTCATGAGCACCTGAAAACAAGGGTTTATAATGGAAGTGGCATCAAAACTGCAACTTTGTGGCCACAGAAGTGTGACACTGTCCTCAAGTACAAGCACTGTAATAAGGAGAAGCATTTAAATGGTGCTCAGAAGGATGGATGGGATAAGCACTCATCTTTTTTAGATCATCACTTTTCCTAATCTCTTCCATTTCCAGCTAAAGAGACATGCAAGTTTCATGGGGAAAACAAAACAAAACAACAAGAAAAAACTTAGTGCAAGAACAGGAAGTTTGGTAACTGGAGAAAAATCAATTATGAAGGATGTTGGTCTCTGACTTGAGGCGGTTTTCACAAGGAAGCTATGATAACCTCAGGGCTCTTGGAAAGTTCACTGGGGTTCAAGTCCCTCCTGGCCTGCCCCAAGCCTCTCTGAGCAATTTCTAGGCATGGTCCCAGAGCCCCTTACCTTAACATTCCATTCTAGTGCAGACTCAAGGTGATGGGATCAGGCTCTATTAGCCCAGCATAAACTGCAACTCTTTGAAAAAAAAAAAAAAAGCTGCAGCCAATATGAACACAAAAGGAAGTTCTTTCTCCAACAGTCCTACAAACTACTCCATCAGTCTGCTTCCGTATACCAAGATCATATGGAATGTCATCAAATTAATAAAAATGTCCCAAGTCACGAAACAAAAAGTTGAAATTCACATGGGTCATCAGGTTAAAAACAAAAAAAATCTAGCAGCAAATAAAAATCACCCATGCTTTATCAGAAAGCCACATGTGTGTGCACATATACATTGTATATAAATATATGGTTCAAAACTATATAAACATGTTTTTATATTGCAAGTGCCTAAATAAATATCCTTTATACAGCAGAATACTGCACCAAAATCTGTGAGTCTCACTCTTTCTCTCGTGTAAAATGGGGGCAGTTCATCCCGATCAAAATTCCACCAACATTTTTCAAAGTGCTGGAACAAACAATCCTAAAATTTGTATGGAACCAGAAAAGACCCCGAATTGCTAAGGAAATGTTGAAAAAGAAAAGTAAAGCAGGGGCATCACATTATCTGATTTCAAACTTTATTACAAAGCTGTGATCACCAAGACAGCATGGTACTGGCACAAAAGAGATACATAGACCAATGGAACAGAGTAGAGAGTCCAGATAGGGACCCTCAACTCTAGGATCAAATAATCTTCCACAAAGCAGGAAAAAATATCCAGTGGAAAAAAGACAGTCTCTTCAATAAATGGTGCTGGGAAAATTGGACAGCTACATATAGAAGAATGAAACTCGACCATACACAAAGATAAACTCAAAATGGATGAAAGACTTCAATGTGAGGCAAGAATCTATCAAAATCCTAGAGGAGAACATAGGCAACAACCTCTTTGACATCAGCCACAGCAACTTCTTTCAAGACACATCTAAAAAGGCAAAGGAAACAAAAGTGAAAATGAACTTTTGGGACTTCACCATAATAAAAAGCTTCCACACAGCAAAGGAAACAGTCAACAAAACAAAGAGGCAACCCACGGAATGGGAGAAGATATTTGCAAATGAAACTACAGACAAAGGGCTGAGATCCAAGATCTATAAAGAACTCCTCAAACTTAACCACCAAAAAAAAGATGTTCACATCAAAAAATGGGCAGGAGACATGAACAGACACTTCTCCATGGAAGACATATAAATGGCCAACAGACACATGAAAAAAATGTTCATCATCGTTAGCTATCAGGGAAATTCAAATAAAAACCACATTGAGATACCACCTTACACCAGTCAGAATGGCCAAAATTAACAGGACAGGAAATACAAGTATTGGAGAGGCTATAGAGAAAGAGAAACCCTCTTACACTGTTGGTAGGAATGCAAGTTGGTGCAGCCACTTTGGAAAACAGTGTGGAGATTCCTTAAAAAATTAAAAATAGAGCTACCCTATGACCCTGCAATTGAACTACTGGGTGTTTACCCCAAAGATACAGATGTAGTAAAAAAAAGGGCCATATGTACCCCAATGTTCATAGCAGCAATGGCCACAATCGCCAAACTGTGGAAAGAGTCAAGGTGCCCTTCAACAGACAAATGGATAAAGAAGATATGGTCCACATATACAATGGAATATTATGCCTCCATCAGAAAGGATGAATACCCAACTTTTGTAGCAACATGGACAGGACTGGAGGAGATTATGCTAAGTGAGATAAGCCAAGCAGAGAAAGTTAAGTATCATGGTTTCACTTACTTGTGGAGCATAAGGAATAACATGGAGGACAGTGGGAGAAGGAAAGGAAATGTGAACTGGCGTAGATTAGAGAGGGAGACGAAGCATGAGAGACTTTGGACTCTGAGAAATGAATTGAGAGTTTTGGAAGGGGGGGATGGGTGAGCCTGGTGGTGGTTATTGAGGGCACGTATTGCATGGAGCGCTGGGTGTGGGGCATAAACAATGAATTTTGGAACACTGAAAAAATAAAATAAATTATTATTTAAAAAAAGAAGAAAGAAAATGGGGGCAGTTTAGCTAATTTAACTTGACTTTCATTCTGTTAATAGAGTTTTTAACCCTCTTTGAATGGTTTGTTGGTTCAAAGAATAACAAAAACCCCTCTTCCACATTTAGCTTAAGACAGATGTTGTCTTAAGGTCAAGGTGTATTAGGTACTCCAGGGAAAAAGGCACATCAATGTGGGGGAAGCTTGTGTATTTGCACACTGAGGGATCTGAGAAATACCAAAAAAATTCCCCACAGATTTTCCCAAACCTATTTCCTGATATTATGTAATATTTAATATTCCCCATGTGATCCTAATTAGTTTCCTAACATGACAATAATCTGTAGGAATGCATGTGGACAACTCTGACATCAAGTCAGTGTGCACTCTCCATAGAGCACAACACAGATTAGAGGCCAAGGTCACCAGCACGGGCTGCAGTGTCGAGGAGGCAATACCCGCTTCCCTGGCTTGTGTTCCTATGTGGAAGTTCTTACACAAGAGAAATGCATTTGGCTCCTACTCTCCCCTCACTGGATCAGCTCTTTCATACCCCTACTGGGGCATCTGGGGCAAAGACTGAAGGTGAAAGGCATTAAGTCTGTCTACTTCTATGTATAAAGTTATAGCAAGTTTCCCTGGTAGTAAACAAGTTAGCTTCCAAACTGTTTCCTCTTCAAACAGATGAAGTTTTGGAACTTCATCTCTGACCTCTGTATCTATTATGCAAATGGTCCTGACTTTGGGAGAATACAAAGGTACTTTATTGACACCTTAAACTTAACTAACTAGTAATGACAGTGCTTTTCCCCCTATACCCAATGAACGGATACTACAGAACTGAGTTCACTTCACAGGTGTGCTTTTCACCTGCCTTCTCTTCCTATCCATAGAATGCTCTCAAGACCAACACAATGAGTAGAACACAAAGAAAGATCTCCAAGGCAACTTTGCTAGTTAAATATAGTTCACTGGCCTCATAATGCCTAAAGTGAATTATCTCATTTAAGTCCTTCAAAATTTTTCAGATGCACCTGTGAAGGCTACCTATGAAATTGTACAAATATCTTTGATGTGGATGAGTTGCTGAGATCCCATCTTAGAAGAAGATCTGGAATACAAGGAGAAAGCCACAAAGCCCAAAGCTGAGGTTGGGATGGTGGGGATACGGGGGAGACTGGAATCAATCATGCTACTCAGCAAAGGAAAGGGAGTACAGAGTACTCTAAAAAGATAGCTTGACTCAGGTAAGCCACAAGCCAATGCCTGTCCCGATCACATGCTTGTAGATGCTGGGAGAGAATCCAACATTATTTCTTAATTAGACACCTGTGGTGCCTACATATGGATGGTGGCTCATCCACCATCCACCCCCAGGTTCATCTTTATATTCAAAAGTAGCATTAAGTTCACGCTCTTCAAATAATAGCAAACAATTGCTGCTATTTGCCATGCATACCACATACCATTTAATGTTTATGTGCATTAGCTCATCTAATCCTCACAATGAATTCGATAACACTATGATGTAGGTGTGATTATTACTATTATGGCCAGTTCACGGATGAGGAGACCAAGTTTCAGAGAGTCAGGCCACGCTTAATCAACAGAGGGGCAATATGCCCGCAGAGAACATTTGGCAATGTCTGGAGACATCTTTGCTTGTTGAGACTGGGTGGAGGAGGTACCCCAAAGGGATAATGCTACCAGCATCCACAGGTTGAGCACAGGGAGGCTCAGAGCCCCCTAACACACAGTGACAGCCCTCTTCCCCAAACTGAATGACATGGCCCAAGATATCAACAGTGTTCAAGTTCTGAAACTCTCCTCTCATGTGTTATTCTAGAAACCTCATATATTTGTGAAGCACTTCAAAATTTACCAAAGGCTTTGACCATGTTTTCTCATTTGATCTCACAACATTTCCCTGTAGGAAGGAGAACACCTCACACTGCGTTCATTCTGCAGACATAGAACAACTCACAAGGGGTGGTGGCTTCTCTGATGTGGTGTAGATGACATGCCAACACAACGGCCCATGGAATCTAACACCCAGCCCACTGCATGTAGGCTGGGGCCATTACATGGGATTTAGCTGCCTCTTCTCAGGACAGTTTATGTCATTAGAAATGCTTCCCAGAGCCTGTGAAAATAATGGGGACCAAAGGTTTATTTCCTTCTCATTGGTACGATAGATAATTTGAAGTTTGTGAGGCCCATCTTACAGAAATAAAAGTCCTACAATTTATCGATGACTACGACCTTAGCAGCAAGCACATACAATTTATATTACTTCCTTTCTTCTTTCCGGAGTGCTCAGGACCAGGAGGTGAGAGAAAGAATAGTCATCTGTTCACCTGATTTTTAAAATTTCCTACCTGCAAAAGCACTTTTAGCTTTAAAACGTGCCCAAGTAAGTGACCATTGTGGTTACAGCCCACTCTCTAGATTCTTCTTTGCTTTAACCAACTGCAAGCATCCTACCTGAATCAGCGGGCGGCCACATGGAGGGAATCATAATGGCAGCTCGCTCTCCTGCAGCTGCCCAGGGCTTATCTACAAGCGTTCTGGAGCTCTTGCAGCCCATAAGACAGCCAGGCAGAGGCAACCCAACGGGGAGAAGATGAGCCTGGAGGGACTCACCAAGTTCACCTGGAACTGGAAGGCAATGCCTGCCTGTGGTCCGAGGGTCGGCCATGGGGCTGGTCTCCAACCAGAAGGAACTCTAATTCCTCCAGGCTCAAGTGCCCCCACTGCTTAGTCATCTGCCAGATCTCAGATTTTCACTTTTAAGAAGCTCCTGAAACAAAATTGTTACTATTTTCCGAGAAGAGGATTACAGGTTTAAAGTTTAACATGAGCAATAGTCTATATTAGACGATTCACAGGCTTTGCAATCAAACGGACCTCAGCTCCAATCTGGTGTCTCCCACTTTGAATGAAAATCAAATTGCACATGGTTACACACAGTTTGAAACCTGTAGGGATTGAGTATCAACATGTGACCCTCCACTCCATAACATTGGCATGAACGAACAGTTTAAGGTCACCAGTGTGGGTACCCCATCCTCCTCCAGTCCTGGGTTAAGAAAGGTCAAGCCCACCTGACCAGTTGGCATAGCCATAGCTGTAGAGCAAACAAGACAGGGCCCTTGGCATCTCTTCTAAGACTCTCCGTGCTCTAATTCTGACTAGAGAAATAAATTCCTATCCTTCTGACCACTAGGTTATTTCTTAGGATGCCCAATAAGACTATGAAAGATACAGGGACCAGCTCCAAACCCTACTCGAAGATTCAGCTAAATATGGCCCTGAGCCCATCAACCTCCCTTTGGCCCCCAGGCAAGCCAGCACCACTCCCCTCTCCAGAACCTAGCCCAACAGTGTCTTCAAGGACAGCACCAGTCCTGTTATGGGCAAGCCTTACTTGCTTGCAGTGTATGTCATTTTAAGTCTGCACCATCTGTCCCGGGCCCTCATTATGAATTCATAATGAACATATGTGACAATTACATCTGTAAAAGGAAAAATGGGATTTTTGTGATTTAGGTTCAAGTAAATTCTCTTTGTGCAAGCAAACATGTATTTGAAGGCTTTTTTTTTTTTTTTTTTTTTTTTTTTTACTCCTAAGACTTGAAAAACTATTTGCCACAGGTAAGTTTTAGTCCTAGGCTCAACCATTAAGCTTAGGGTGACGAAAAATAAGAGACTGTAGCTCCCTGCTCTAAGAATAAAAAATGAAATGAAATGAAATGAAATGAAATGAAATGAAATGAAATATAAAATAAAATAAAATAAATAAAATAAAATAAAATAAAATAAAATAAAATAAAATAAAATAAAATAAAAACTAGGTTTCTCCCAGGATTTACAATCAAGTCAGGGCATAGTAAACAACTGTGGGCCATGCAGTCTGACCTCTAGGGCTGAACCTTAGCCCAACCACTTGCCAACTCTTGGACTTCAGGCAGTTTGCTCGAAACCTTGTAGTCTCTGGGTAAAGTCTCCATGCGGGTATGCTGCCCTAGAGTCCTGGGGAGTAAGGAGAGAAGTCCCACAAAGCCATCAGTACTACTGCCTGGTACACAGGGAGGGCATAGGACACTGGACACGTAAGGTAGCTTTATCATTGGTCCTCAGTTTTCCCAACCTTGAGATGGGAGGAAGCTTGACCTTTTTTTGAGAGAGAGAGACAGGAAGAGAACAGGGGAGGGACAGAGAGAAAGGGAGAGAGAATCCCAGGCAGACTTCCCTCTGAGTGAGGATTTCACAACCCTGAGATCATGGTCTGAGCTGAATGGAAGAGTTGAAAGTTTAACCCACTGAGCCACCCACACACCCCGGGGCTTGACATTTTATAGATAAATAGTTGGGAAGAGATCTGGCCCTCACTGTTTAGAGAGCTAGAATCTTATAAGGATAAACTAGAAGCGTTAATATCTGGAGAGCTGTTTTTAATTGTGTGTGTGTGTGTGTGTGTGTGTGTGCCTCTGTGTGTGTGTG
>PITA01028566.1:0-19176 GCA_004023965.1 Spilogale gracilis | reverse complement strand
CCCTGCTCCATGCAGTCATTCAAAAACCCAGGTTCTTTCCTTCGTGTTCTTCCACCATCCCACAATGCCTTGTCTTTTTTTTTTTTTTAAGATTTTATTTATTTGACATAGAGAAACACAGTCAGAGAGGGAACACAAGCAGGGGGAGTGAGAGAGGGAGAAGCAGAGACTTCCCACCAGAGCAGGGAGCCCGATGTGGGACTCGATCGTGGGTCTCCGGGATCATGACCTGAGCTGAAGGCAGTCGTCCAACCAACTGAGCCACCCAGGCGCCCCTGCCTTGTCTTTACAGTATAATTAAAATCAAGTCACTACCATATTAAGATTGCATCCAGCTAACAAGCAGGAGACAATATGGTAGCATATACCCAGCACTAATTCCAGAAGTGGCATACATCACTTCTCTTCATATATGTTTACAGAAAATTTAGTCACATGATACACCTAATTTGGAAACAGACATAGCTGAGGGATGAGGGGACAGGGATTGTGGGATAAGGGGGACGTCTTAGAGATGAAAGAGGGAGTCTGCCTCAATATCAAGACAACAAAGTGATGCAATAATAACCCAAAACAGGGGTGCCTCGGTGGCTCAGTTGGTTAAGCATCTGCCTTTGGCTCAGGTCATGATCCCAGAGTCCTGGGATGAAGCCCCACAGAGGGCTCCCTGCTGAGCAGGAGCCTGCTTCTCCCTCTGTCTCTGCCCCTCCCCCTCACTTGTGCTCTCTCACTATTACTCTCTCTTTTTCAAGTAAATAACATCTTAAAAAAATAACTAAAAAGAAATAAAAATGTGAATTAAAGATTATCTATGTAACTCAATTTTCAAAAAATTCTGTCAGTGCTTCTTTTCTCACTGAATAAAAATGTCTAATAACTAATTCATACAAAAATTCTCAGAATTCCCTAAGAACAATATAGAGAATATTCAGTTCTTCAGGGGAAAATGTATAATAAAATGTAAATTGTCACCACATGTTGTTTGGGATATGTAATTGAAACAAATTTTGTAATTACCTTTTCTAACCATGTAAAATGTAATTTAAAATCTGTTTCACACAGTTCCAAATCACTTAAATCATGTTATCATTTTACATATTGTATCAGGAATCTAAAACAAAACTTTTCATTTAATAAATTCAGCTCAAGATTATATATTTTTGTGGTTACCTAGGTAATAGTTACCATAGCTCTGGATGCATAATCAGTTTTACATTATATTCATAATCGGTGCTACATTATAACTTTAGATCACTATTTTATAATCATAAGTAAATGCCTTTGCATTGTTAATCTATCAATACAAATACACCTATTTATTCCTTCACTGTCAATATTTCAAGTGTCAATTTAAAATCTGTTCTTCCTTGCCTAATTCCCCTCAAGAACAAGAATTTTATAAAATTTCATAATTGTGTATATGCATTTATATTGGTCTTAAGTATATTAGCAGTATACAAGTGAATTTCTATTAAAAAACAAGTCAAGATATTTCTATACTAAGAATTTATAGAGAACATATAAATCCTCAAAAGATGTTTAATACGATATTCATTTCTACTAATGAGGTCAACTATCATAATCATTCAACCAATCACTGTCTATGTAGGAAAACCAAAAAAATTGACTTTAATTTAGATGTGTAATTCTAGGTCTCTAATTACAGAGTTATAATTCATTCTGAAGTACTTAAAAGTTTTGGCTGGGGTGGGCGTAAATGATAGTCCCTTTTAAGCCCTTTGGGCATTTTAAATCAAGAAGTAGCACTGCCTGACACAATGAGCAAGAGCCTAAAGTCAGACTTGCAGTTTCCATGTCTGAAACTATGTGGATTTTGAGCAAATTACCTGAAGCTCAGAGCCTCTGTTTTCTCATCTATAAAGGACTTTCAGAGGATCCTTCTCAGTATTAAAGGAGGTATGTGGAAACAATCTAATAATAATAGTATGTATGAGCCCAGAGCAATTACTGTAACTTAACTACCAATTAATTTTTCCTCTACTGGTTTAATTACAGATGCAGAAATGTAAATTGGATGCTGCTCCAAACAAAAAAATTCATATCATTTATATCGATATATTTAGCCCCAAGCATTGTGAAAATTAATAGCAAAAGAAACTTCACTAAAATGGAGCTGAGAAGTTTGGCAGGGGGAGCTCTCATACCCTAGCATTCCTCATCAACTGCAAATACAGGAGAAAGAGAAAGAGCTTGCAGGTGGATAGGATTTTACTATCTCAGCAGGAGGTAAAAAAGCTTACCTCTCCCCACCAGACCAGCAAATAACCCAGCCAGTAAGAAGCAGTCACAACTCAGCCAGTGAGAAGCCCTCTACTTTCTAGTTTATCTCAATGGGCTTTTGTTCATGACAGTCTTCCAACTTGCGCTCCCGTCTATGAAAGAGTGCTTCTCTCTGTACAATGGACTAGCCTAGGTTCTTTGCTATAGCTTGCTTGCCCCAGTTGCAACTCTCTTGCTATTCCTGAATAAACCTTTTTTTTTTTTTGCTGGTAAAATAACTGTCCGTTTTATTTTTAAAGTTAACAGCATTCAAGGTAGAAATTTTTGCATGAGAAAAATTCATCCAACTCTTTTTTACCAAAACATAGTACTCTGAAACAAAGTTTAGTACTACCCATCTTCTAAAACTATAACAATAGAATTTGACAGGCTTGGTGAACTCAACTCAACTATATTTCAGATCTTTCATCTGTAAGAGAAGGAAAAAAATTTAGTCCAAGGAACATGAGGTACTGTGCCTTTTTAAAAATAATGTCTTCTAGGGATAAAATGTAAACACATTCACACCCTTTGCATTGCTTCTTTTTTCTCAAGCTTCAGTGCCCTTTCCTTAACCCTGCTTTCCAACAAGGCTTTTACTATTTCACTGTGAAACTGCTTCTGTCAGGATCAACACTGATTTCCACTTTACCATTTCCAAAAGTCAACACCTAGTCCTCATCTTACTTGATTTCTCAGCCACAACTGACATAATTGATCATCACCACCCCTGCATTTTTTCTCCCCCAAATACTCCTTTCCAAGATACTCCATCTCCTGCTGTTCTTCCTCCCAGTCTGCTTCTTCTCTGTCTCCTTTCGTACCTCATCCTCTTTATCTCTCTTTCTGAATTACGGAATTCATTGGGGCTTAACCAAGGGTACATGTCTCAATTTACACTCAGTTCAGCAGGTATCTCTTCCAATCTCATTGCTGTAAATTTCACCTATACTCTAATGATTCCCAAATTTTATTCCTACTCTACTTCTCCCCTTGCTTCATGTTGTTCTTCTTTAACCACTTACATGTTAACTAGGAATCTAATACACATTTTAATGTATCCCAAACAACTATAACTCCCCACAAGGACCACAAACCTATTGTTCCCCTCTTCTTCCCCTCTATTCACACATTTCCTCAGGCCACAAGCCCAGAAGTCATCCTTGACTTCTCTCCTCATCTCCCACATTCAACTCATTAAAAAGGCAGAGTTTGGAGGTATACCTGAATCCTACCTCCTCTTACCATACCACCACTAACACCCTAGTGCAAATTACAATTTTCCAGTGACTTTTATAAAAATGTAACCCAGCTCATCATACATTCCTCTTCCAAGCCTTCCACGATACTTAGAAAATATCTTAAGCATAGCCTTTAGGTTCCTACTTGTGCTCCCAACCTATCTTCCCAATCTCATCTCCTACCTTTTTCTTTTAACTCTCTTTACTTCAGCCACACTGACTTATTTGTCAGGACTTTCACTTGCTATCCTATCTGCTGAAATATCCTTACACTATACCATCTAATGGATTGAAGCTAACTTCCAAGTCTCTACTCAATTATAATCTTATCAGCGGCCTTCCTCACTGTCCTATGTAAAATAAACTTCCTGCATTACTTTCTATTCTTACCCTATTTTCATCTACCAAAATTGTGGAAAATGAGATGCTCTTTTCAGACATCCCTTCTATTGCCTAGAAGTGAGGAATGGGGTTAACAGCCCCCAGATATTCATTCTATCAGGACCTGCCTCATCTTCAAGTACAGTTGATACTCTTCTCTGGAGGACTTCAGCCAATGGCTGAGCAATGTGTCAATACATGGATCTAGGCATTTCTAATAGAATTCCTTGCTCTGGAATGCTCAGTAGACTGTTAGAGATACTGTCAGGTGCAGCATTAACAGCTGAACTCTGCCTAGTCCATATTCCTCTTTTTTCCCTTCACTGGTCTTAGACCCCAGTAAACATTTTCACTCCTACATCTATTTCACTGCCTACTTCCTAGAGAATCTAGGAGACTCAGCAAATTATACCCAATATTCATTTACTGCATCTCTCCCTCAGTAGAATGTAAGTTCTATTATGGCAGTGAGTTTGTCTTTTCCACTGATATATTCCCAATGCCCAAAAAAGAATCTAGGATCAAATAGGTACTTGACAACTATTTAAGACTAAATAAAGAATAAATGACTTACCTGATGTATAAAAAACATTATAGCACCATTAATAAACTATAAGTAAAAGAGGAAAATATCAGCCCATAATTTTGCCATCCTAATAAATCAAGTCTCTAAATTGTGTTTCTTTTTCTTACAAAATTATTTAGTTATATAGTCTCAGTCAGCTCACAAATATAGTTCTTATTCCATTGGTTAATTTTACGTTAACAAAAGATTTTTCTAGGTTATCAGAATGTTCAAATTGTGCATTTCTACTGCTGTTTATATGTTTTATTAGACAATAATTTACTAATTCTTGAGGTTTTTAAATCAAATTTTTCAGTCTAAGAAGTAACAGCAAAGCAAATTTCCCTTAAATGTCTGATTTGTTTTTACCAAGGAACAGAGCTAGATTAGGGTGTCATTTTTAGGAATATTGGGTTAGGAATAGGGAAAAAATTATATATATATATATATATATATATATATATATATATATATATATCCTATGAACCCAGTTTGTTGCACTTTGCCAGAAACAATGAAAAAGATAATAGAAAAGACTTTTTTTATTTTGGAGGGGCTTGGCAGAAAGAATGTAAATTAAAGGAAGAATAAATTAAAGAGTTTTGCATGATTTCTGAAACTGTCTTTGAACTATCGTGTGACCTTCTAGATTTGTTATCTAAATGGGCACGCAGACTTAGAATTATGCCCTCAAGCTCTGTGCATACATGACATAAATACTAATAAAATGTAAACAGATGGTGTAAATTTCATACAGATACAATTTAATATGCCTGGTCACTGGAGTACAAGTTACTTTTTATAGCAAGAAACTCTCTTAGTTTAATAATCCAATAATGGTCTCAGAAAATTGACAAGGTAAAAAATTTATATTTTATCACATTTTGGTAATACACTGAGTGAAATGTGATTTCAAAGCATATAATCTAATGATATTTCCTAGTCCATGCTTCATACTAGAAGCTTCTTGACATATAAGGTGATAGGATAAGAGCACTGAGGATCCTTGAGTACTCGCCATAAACTATAAGATCAGTCACTAGAATTATTAAATATTGTTTCACAAAACCCTTAAATACTCACTTGATCTAGTGCTCTTATTAATTCTTTGGCCTATTTGCAGCAAAGCTTCAGAAGAACTTTAGGCTTAACCTGAGGTGGACTGAAATGATTACATTAAATATAATCCCATTATGAAAGTAATGCATGTACTTCATTGTATTTAGCTAGGTTAGACTAAGCTGTGGTGACAAACTGCAAAATTTGGGGGTCTTACCACACTCGACTTTTTCTTGTTCATATATTAGTGTGGTTCTTTCCCATAAAATTTATTCGGGACTAAGTGCCCTTCCGTTTATGGCTCTATCATTCTCATTCATCCCGGCAGGCAGCTGAAACTAGAGGAAGGACGTTGTGGAAAAGGCCAACCCACTACTATAAAAGCCTCACACAAGAACACTACTTAAGAGGTGCCTGGGTGGTTCAGTCGTTAAGTGTCTGCCTTAGGCTCATGTCATGATCCCTGAGTCCTGGGATGAGTCCTGCAATGAGCCCTGCGTGGAGCCCTGTATGGGGCTCCCTGCTCAGTGGGGGGCCTGCTTCTCCCTCTCTCACTCCCCCTGTTTGTGTTCCCTCTCTAGCTGTCTGTCAAGTAAATAAATAAAATCTTAAAAAAAAAAATGCTACTTAATATTTCCATTCACTTTAACCATACTTTAACCACAAGGGAGTTAGAGATATATAGTCTAAATATATTCATGACCACATCTCATTTTATAGAAAGAGAGAATGAAAGAAATCTTGGAAGAAAGTTAGTCTGTTAAATATTTATATAAAATTAAAAATTATAAAAATATACCTTTAAAAGTAAAAATTCCCCTTAAGAGTAATCTTCAGAGATAACTATTGTAAAGAGCTCATTACATATTCCAATTTAATGTATTCATATACTTACATATATATATTTAAATGAGTCCATAAGGTGCCTAACATATTTCGATTTTTTTTACATATTTCAATTTTAGAACAAAATTTAAAAATTCTTAATATGGCTAACAAGATGCTAAACAGACTACTTGACTTCCTCTCCCTGCACACCAGACACATAATCCTTTCTTCTGTTCTTAGACATCCCCATTCACATTTTCACTTTTTTCTGCTTGGAACCGTTTTTGTTTTTGTTTTTCTCAAGACTGCTGACTAGTCGCACTCATCCGCGGCTGCAGTCTGCTGGGAGCTTATCAAAGATGGCTGCTCCATGTGGTCTCTCCAAGTGGCCCCTAATCATTCACTTTTCTAGCCTGGACGTCTTGGTCAGCCTCCTTTTCTTGAATAGATTTTACTATGATTTTCATAATTCCATGAAAAGGAAATGTTAAGTCATAAGAGAAGCTAAATCAAATGTCCTCATCAGTATTTTAGTTCTAAGCATAATGTACCTGAAGTATTTGAGTATGACCTAATCTAATTTCAGATTTCTGCCTGAAGGTGGGAGTCTGCTCCTCTGAATGTTCCAGAGCTCCAGAGACATTAGAAGGTAAACAAGGACAAGGGAGAAGAGACTCTCTGATTCATTATAGTTTTCCCTAGACAGGGACACATGCTGCTGATGAAATCCAGCCGACATCCCTAGGCTTATTCCCTTTCGGGGATAAGAAAAATCTTTAGGGGACACAAATAAAACTCTTTTGACCAGCTCAGCTAAGAGATAAATTCTTTCCTCTCCCTTAAGTGGTAGGTCAACAATTTTCTTGAACAAGAAGGACTCAAGAATTAGCTTTAGGTTTGTTATTTACTCTTCCTAATAGGAAAGGTGAAGATTCTTATAACAGATCTCAACCTAGTGCATATTAGATTCTACTGGGAAGATTCTAAATATTAGCAGTGCATATGCCCCACTCCCAGAGATTCTCACCTGATTAGTTGGGGCTATTTTCACCCAGGTGTTTCTCTTGTGCAGCCTGAGTGAGAACCTCTACCTTAGAAAAAAGGGGGTTTGGTGACAGCTTCACTTATAATTGGTATTGATAGTTTTCTCTAGTCCCATTGTAAGGAAAAAAATATAAACAACTGGCATTAATTAGGGATTTTCCTGAAAACTCCCCCATAATAAATGTTTATCAAACTCATACCCAGAGTGTTTGAAGTGTCTATTTCTCCACATCCTTTGTTGTTATCATTAGCAATCTTCTTTGCTTTCTTTTGTTATGTTGGAGACCACTGTTTCAATCTACATCTCTTGAGTCACTACTAATCATCATTTCATTTGTTCATCGGACAGGGTGTCTTCTATGAATTAACTGCCTTTTCATATTTTTTGCCCATTTTTATTAAGCTGGTCATCTTTTATTTATTTACAGAAACTATTTATATGGATATTATCCATTTTTCTTTTGTATACTCTCTACATATTTCCTCCAGTTTTTCGCTTCTCTTTCAACTTTCATATAGTGTTATTCCTTTTTGGGGGGGGTAGTAAAACCTGTCAGTGCTCCCTTTTCTTATTTCCTGTCATGCTAGAAAGCTCACTCCTAATCCAATATTATTTTTTAAAGACTCTATATTTCCTAATGTATTTATGCTTTCACACATAAATCTTCAATCTCTCTGAAATTAATTTCATAAAATACCGGGTGGGAAGCTAATTATTTTCCATAAATTTGACAACATAAACTATTAAATTATCACCACACATTTTCATGCTTGTAGTCCAATCATCTAAAATTACCCATGTTGATTTTAACATATTGGTCAAATATGGATTATTTTAGCTATTTTACAATAACATTCAGAAAAAAAAAATTAGTAAGAAAAAAATTTAAATTTTTCCCCTCAGTCATAAATGCATTCATTATCTGGGACTTTTTTTTTTTTTTAAGATTTTATTTATTTGACAGCGAGAAACACAGCGAGAGAGGGAACACAAGCAGGGGGAGTGAGAGAGGGAGAAGCAGGCCTCCTGCGGAGCAGGGAGCCCGATGTGGGACTCGATCCCGGGTCTCCGGGATCATGACCTGAGCCGAAGGCAGTTGCTTAACCAACTGAGCCACCCAGGCGTCCCTATCTGGGACTTTTGACATGAATACATTTTAGAGATATTTTAAGTTCTGCAAGTTTGGATTTTAGGACTGAAAGAGAAACACCACATTGTGCAGCCATCAATTCTTTATAGCGCTGAGGTGAATATCACTTTCCTGTGATCCAAGCATGCTAACAATCTCCAAAAGTGAAGTTTAATGTATGTGAGCTGTTACCTTAATTAGAGCAAAAATTTATAGAAAATAAATATACACAATAATTATATCGCTTTCACTAATTCTTTAGGTTAAGACTGATGCAGCAATCTTCTGCCTATGATAAAGCAATGTGACCTCAGCAAGTCACCTGAATTTTCTAGATCCCAATTTTTTTACCTTTAAATTACAGCTAATAATAACATTTCAAAGTTACAAGCATATAGTGAAACAGTGCTTATAAAATGCCATACCTAAAGCCAACACCCATTAAATAGTAGCATTTTCATTCCATTACTGTTATCACCTACTCTACATATTAGGAGACACGTGTTATCTTTTGACAGTTCTTTTCACTGTTCACATAGGCAAATTCACCCTAGTCAGGTTTTGTCCCCACCACTCCATTGCTATTGTTTATGTGAAGTCACCAAGACTTCCATGAAACCAAATCCCATACACACCTTTCTGATCTTGTATTCCCTATGCTCTGTCCTCTCATCACACTTAGAACACTCTCTGTCTCCTCTATGATCCTTTCTCCTCTGCTGAATCTCTACATGTTGAGGTGCTGCAAGGCTCAATTTCAAGTCACCTTGTCAATATTCTCACAAAATAGTATTTCTAGCTAATCTCATACACTCCATGGCTTTAAATACCAGGTAAATATCAAGGACTCCAAAATCCCTGTCTTTAACCCTCCACTCACCCTTCTCCTACCTCATATTCCTGCATGCACATTAAACAAGTATTTCAAACTTAACAAAGAAAAATCAGAACTCCTGACCTAGCTTCCTAATCCTATCTCAACTATATCCTTTCCAAATCTTCTCTGTTTCATATCCTAGTACTACAGCTTTTTAAAATGTAAATCAGATCTTGTTTTACCCTTCCTCAACACCTTCCAATGAGTTCCAATTATATATTTTTTTTAAATCCAAATTCCTTTCCCTGGTGTACAAAGGACATTCCATGGCCTTCTTCCCTCTTTAACATTACAGTAGACATTCCTTTTCCAGGAGGGATATATTCCGAGACCCGCAATGGATGCCTGAAACTACAGAGTGCTGAACCCCATACATACTGTTTTTTCTGTTACAGTCATACCTATGATAAAGTTTAATTTATAAATTAGGTACAGAAAGACATTAACAGCAATAACTAGTAACAAGATAGAACAATTACAATAATACACTGTGATAAAAGTTTTGTGAATGTCATCTCTCTCTCAACATATCTTATTGTACTGTACTCACCCTTCTTGTGATGATGTGAGATGACAAAATGCCTAGGTGATGAGATGAGGTGAGATCAATGACATAGGCACTGTGAAGTAACGTCAGTCTACTATTGACTTCTGATGATATGTCAGAAGGAGGACCATGCTGCAGCTGACCACTGTAACTGAAACCACAAAAAGTAAAACCACAAATAAGGAGACACTACTGTATTTAATAATTCTGCTGCTGGTTCTCTATATTTCAGCAACATTGGCCTTCTTTATATCTTGAAATCCAATATAGTAAGTACTAAACCTTCCCAGGTTGTTACCTGCATAGAGAGGCTAATTCTAAAGTAGCCACAGAGTCTCTTTATGGTTCACATCTCAAAGAACAGAGCCTAGTATTCAGAAGAATATGCTAAATGCATAAACAAATATATGACTCCTCCCTACAACTGAAAAATAAAACTTGAATACCTAGTGCAAAATATTTCACTGGGGGAAAATGATGAGTAATCACTTTCCTTGAAACTGTCCCTAAATTTTTTAATTGTTTCTAAATAAACTTTTCAATTAATTAATGTTTATGAAATTTATAATTAAATGCTGCCTGGAAACAAAGAACAAAACATAAGACAGGATCTCTTACATCCAGTAGTTTTCAATTTAGGTGAAGAGACAACTATACACATGAAAAGTAACATACCAGGCAGCAAATATTAAATGCCAGATGAGTATGAATAAAAAGGAAAAAGTATAAGATTCAAATGCATTTACTTCACAGGATAATTACCAGGAATAGTAATTTTTGTTTGCTTCACTGATGAAGAGTAACCAGTGGAAATTTTTTAAAGATTTTGATGCCCAAGAGAATATATAATCTGGTAAAAATAAATAGATAGATAGATAGATAGATAGATAGATAAGGCGCCTGGGTGGCTCAGTTCGTTAAGCAACTGCCTTCAGCTCAGGTCATGATCCCAGAGACCCGGGATGGAGTCCCACATCGGGCTCCCTGCTTGGCGGGAAGCCTGCTTCTCCCTCTCTCACTCCCCCTGCTTGTGTTCCCTCTCTGGCTGTGTTTCTTTCTGTCAAATAAATAAAATATTTTTTTAAAAAATTGAGAAACTCTAAAAATTATTTCAGACAATTCAAGAAAAATAAAGACAAAAAGTGTAAATGTTGCTAAGAAAAAATAATTAAACTGAGGTCATTTACAGAGGATTAGTGTTTGGGACAGAGAAGAAAAAGCTCATGCTGTTTTGGACAAAAATTGGCACACTTTGTGGTTCTGCCTGGTATACATATTTTGGGAATTATATGTATGTTTTATAATTGTAATTTTAAAATAAATATTTCATTGCTTATTTCTAAACGCAGCGATTTCTGCCACATGTGTGTTTCCAAGAAAATTTATTTTTTTTCTCTAGAATAATTCTCTCTACAATCGTGACTTTTGTGGTAAACCTAAATAATGCAACTTAAATAGAGTGAAAAATTTTTTAATCATAGATAACTTTGCCAGATTAATTTATTCCCCATTAGGAAGGTCTCAGATAATATATGCTCATCACATACCTAGAGAATAAAAGAATGCTATTACTGGGGAAAAGGTCACAAAAAATGAAAGTGTAAAGATAAATGTTACCTACTTTACTTTTTTGCAAATAGCCAGCCTGGACATCCACAACTGCAAAGTTCTTTCATTATTCTTAGAAGAAGGCAAAGAGGGTCAATTTAAGTAGAGCCTATCAGCAAAAGACAACAGTCCTCAATTCTCCCTGAAAACAACTCAGCATGATGTCCTCTTGAAGTCATCCTGTATGGCCATATCACCATGGTAACCTCCAGCTCAGGCTAGATGATGTCTGCAGAGCAGTAAGAACATTCCTTTAAAGAGAAGAATGCATTTAGGTCACACACACACAAATACAGTGCAAAGGAATAAGACACTCATTTATGGGGAAGTACAAGCTGCATGTTGTAGACATGCAACGGGACAATGAAACCTTGTTGAGTCTTTTATTACAGGAGACATGCAAACATTTAACCCCAGCTACTGAAACTGGGAGCAACTCTGAAATGGAAAGAAGGAAATGAACATAAAATAAAGCTTGAATAATAGGGGAAAACTTCTCCTGACTCCAGAATCCAGAAAAATATTTCCCCCACCTAAAATCAAGGTGAGAGAAATTTCATTTCTCCTTCTCTGGAGGTATAAAATATCTTTCTGAGAAGCCATACACATCTATCCTCAGGTACTGTTATGTAAGGTATTAGTGAAACACATTTGCATATAAGGAAAGCTATACTTCACGTGTTAACAATAATCCATGCATCTATAGAGAAATAAGCACTGACAAAAGTAGTTAGAAATAGTAACAGGAAATGCTTTCATAATGCTTATTATATGATAGACACCTGGTATATATACCTGTGTGTAATTTTTTCATCAATCTTGAAGTATTGGTGCTATTGTCTCCCTTCTTTTATAAATGAAGAATAAAACACAAATAAGTAATTTTTCCAAGGCGACACAACTAATAAATGACTGATAAAGAATTCAAACTGAGACTGTGGCTCCAGAACTTGTGTTCTTAACCGCTATGATGAAGACCATATCACCAACACAGAATTCCTTTTTCTTTAGGTACAATTGATAAAAGGTCCCAAGTCAGCTTGCTTTAGTTATCTATTGCTGCATAACAATGGCTGGAAACAAACATTTATTTACGTTCCTCTGAGTCCAGATGATTCAGGAGTAGCTGGGCTGGAGTTGGGCTGGAGTGGTTCTGTCTCAGGGTTTCTTATAAGATTGCAGTTAAAATGTTGGCGAGGCCAGCAGGAGTCACTGAAAGGCTTCAGCGGGGTTAAAAAAAAATCTGCTTCCAAGATGGCCCGTTCTCACAGCTGTTGGCAGAAGGCATCCGGTCCTTAACACTTTGGCCTTCCACCTGGAGCAGTTTGTTTAGCCTAACAAAATGGCGGCTGGCTTCCGAGAGCGTCTCCCAGAAGAGACAGCAAAGCGGTAGCCAAAATGTCACATATCATCACTTCAGACATATTCTACTGGTTCTACAGAATCTCGTATATATGTGAGTGCCATCGATATGAGCAGGGGATCAAAGAGAACCATCTCAGAGACTGGTGATCACAATCTTAACCTGCATTTCTTTGATTAATACAAAGCAGGTCTGGGACTCCGGTAAGGAAAGTGAGGCATCTTGGGAGCAAAATTTAAGGAGGCCCTAGTTCTCAGCGACCCACGCCGCACTTGCAAGACCCAGAAAGGGAGTATCCCTTTAAATCTTGCTCCCCAGCGATCTCACTTACTTCTCCTAAGTACCAGCCTTGGAACTTGCCGCAAAGAATAAACAGTTTTCCGAGTTCAAATTTACTCTCTTTCCGTATTTATTACCTTTGGTTATGCACCCTTGAGAAAGCTTCCCAGGTGAAATGGAAAATGGCATTCCAAACTCGGAAGGCAGGGAGAGATTGAAGAAGCAGACCACTCCGGATTGGTGGGCTGGTGGCAGTTTGAATAAGCAAGCGAATTTACAAATGCGGCTTGTCTGCAACAGCTGCAACCCAAGTTAATCCCCGCACCTGGAAACCAGAATCTTAAAGGTCTATATAAAGGCGCTGCCTGGGTTCAGCCACAGGTACGGTCCAGATCGTCTGTGAAACACATCATTCTGTCAAGGCTGTGTCCTTGAATATGGCTGCGGCTATGGGAATGGTTGGTAGAACCCACTTTCCGAGGACAAGGGAGGGCATCAGGAGCCTCTCGTTGCCCAGATCCCCCCCCTCAGGTCAATTGATGACCTCCTCCAATAATTGGAAGATCAAAGTCAACACACATTTATGCAGTGGGGTGTTTATTTTATAATTTTTCTTGTCTTTAAATTCTAAAGATATTAAGCCTACATTCTTACCATAATTTTTTATTGGTGCTTTCTGTCTCTAACACAAGGAATTTCTAATACTCATGGTTCTGTATCTTGTCTTAAAAACCTAGAATGAAAATTTTTTTTCTTTTTTTAAAGATTTTATTTATTTATTTGAGAGAGTGAGAAAGAAAACAAAAGGGGAGAAGGTCAGAGGGAGAAGCAGACTCCCAGGGGAGCAGGGAGCCCAATGTGGGACTTGATCCCAGGGACTCTGGGATCATGACCGAGCGGAAGGTAGTTGCTTAACCAACTGAGCCACCCAGGCACCTGAAAATGCTTTCTTAAGTGATCTTAACCTGGAATCCCATGGGTATGCTCCATGAACACTTTAATATTGTAATTTTGAGTTATATATATGCCAATTTTTCCTGGGTGGTACTTCATAATCTTAACTAAAAAAGGTTCTTCGTCATGAATTAAAGCATTGTTGTTGTTTTTTCCAGATTTTGGAGTTTGCTCTCATTAGGCCTACAAAACTCAGTTATCATTTTTTATTTTTTGAAGATATTTATTTATTTATTTATTTATTTATTTATCTGTTTATTTGAGAGAGAGTATGAGACAGCATGAGCAGGGGGAGAAGCAGGCAGAGGGAGAGGGACAAGCAGACTTTCTCCCTACCTGGGAGCCAGAGGGATCTTGACCTGAGCCAAAGGCAGATGCTTAACTGACTGAGCCACCCAGGCACCCCTCAGTTAAAATGCAAGTTTGCAGTCTTCACTAATTGTTGTTTGGCAGTAAGAATGAGAACTAAATTTCATTTCTTGAATTTAATTTTGTTTCATTGAACTCTGAAAATAGAGTTACTTTAAAAATTTGAGTACACTAGGGGCGCCTGGGTGGCTCAGTTGGTTGACCGACTGCTTTCAGCTCAGGTCATGATCCTGGAGACCCGAGATCAAGCCCCACATCGGCTTCCTGCTCGGCAGGAAGCCTGCTTCTCCCTCTCTCAGTCCCTCTGCTTGTGTTCCCTCTCTGGCTGTGTTTCTCTCTGTCAAATAAATAAATAAAATCTTAAAAAAAATTTTTTTTGAGTACACTTAAAATTTGTATTTTTGTGTAAACAATAGTATAAAATAAACACCAAAAGAAATAATTTATCCTTACTCTAACAATATCAACTTATTTTTTAACCCATTTTCTCTTAGTCATAGTCTAGGTGCACACAATAAATCACAGTGAAGATACCCATTTGCTTTGTTTTTCACTAAACAAGAAGGATAATAAATATTTAAGTTTCATCTCTTCAAACCTCATTACATTATGAAATTAGATCTTTAACTTACAGTCTTAGTTTTTAAAGCATTTCACAGCTCCATGAGAGATGTTCACTGTGTTCCCAGACATTATGAGGTAGCCTACATCACCTTGGGAAGGATACTTTCTATGGATCAGAACTAACACAAAGACCAGAATGAACCAAACCTCTTTGAGTTACCCAGGAGGCTGGACTGTATTAAAAATTCCAGACTGTTATATGCAAAATCATATTAGAAGAGATTGAAAATCATCTGAAATTGATTTAAAAATAGCAAAGCCTCAGGATAATTAATGGTTGCTTGTTTATCTTTTTCACTTGCTTCAATCATTGTAAGAACTTATTTTTCTAAAGGAAAAAGTTACAAGTTTGAAAAGTGATAAGCCTAATGAAAAAAAGAAAAAGCCAAAATGCATTTTGTTATCTGAGACCTGGGGAGAGGAACTATTGACTGCTGAGTTCAATTAAGTTTCAGAGAAGAAAGTCAGAATTAGCAAATCCTTAACAAGCCACTCTGGCAGGAAGTTAATTTTTGATTAAATGACATGTGTATAGAGTGAGGTAGTTTAATTCAGAGGGAGATACTGGAGGGCATCCAAATATATTACTTATTTCTAAGAAAGAAAAATGCAAAATAGCATAATATGTTTAAACAGCATTTAAATAACAACTTAAAAATTGGTAGCAACTAGTGATCTCTAGTTAACTATTAAATATTAATATGAGTTTGGCAATTAATTCATACTACTGAACTTTTAAAACTTTTGTTTCAAATTTGGCAAAAATTTTCCATTGCTGCTTTGACTACACATATACCTAAGAGGTAACAATGAAGCCCACGCTCCAGAGAGAATTAATAGCAGTAGTGAAAAAAAACTGGACTTAGGTATCAAAAGATTTAGATGCTACCTTCAACTTTTTCTGTAAATGCTTATGTCTTTGAGCCTCACCATCTTCTGTGTAAAAAGTATTGGGCTAAATTAAGTTGAATAGATGATTAAGCTAAAATTTAAAATAAGATTATCTAAATATACAGAATGAAAGGATGATTAATCTTAAATGATCATTCTCTTTTAAGCTTCTATTTTCAAAGCAGAAGGTATAGGATAACACTATAAAGACAAAGGTATTACTTGTCTGTACTGAATTGATATTCACACAGGGGGGAAAATTATGTTACCATATAATAATGTATTACATGACATCACTCAGTCTTTATACGAAAGAATAAAAGTAAAAATATATACTCAGCATGACATAAGCTGATCTAACATAACTGACTAATCAGACTAATCATTAAATCTGTATTAAGACTTCTTATATACATTTTTGTAAATCCATTTAATATTCTGGTGTTAATATTAACCTATATTTCATATTAAGGTGACACCTAATGAGTCCAGCTATTCAACTTCTGAGAAACAATTGTGACTGGCCTGGATTATTTGACATATTCAGGGACAATGCTCATTTTATAACAGATTCTGGGTAGGAAACAGAAAATACTCTCGATCTATGGTTCTCAAAGTGTAGTCTCTGATTCAGCAATCTGGGAACTTCTTATATATCAATATTCTTAGATTCTGCCCCCATGCCTAATAAATCAGAAATTCTGAGAATGGAGACAGATAATTGGTTTTTTTCACAAATCCATGGGGTCATTTCAAGGCACATTAAAGCTTGAGAACCACTTCTCGAGATATTTTATGTATCATAGAATAAATTAAATGCAGGTTAGGAGTTTACGGAATCATTTAGAAGCCTGCCACAGAAGCAAATTCTGCACTGGGCCTCCCGAAATAAAGACTAGGACAGAAGCGACCCAGTGGGGAACTACCACTTCTGCTTCCATTACCGGAACAACTGATTTCAAGAGCATATACCATGACTGCAGGGGGCATCAGGGTGATGAAATTAAGAAGCCATCATTTCTGCCTCCTCCTGTATGCCTCAAACCACAAGCTAGAGGCTGGAGCCTGAGAGGCAATAGCAGAAGGATCTTGTCTCTCTAGGAATTTATTTCTCACAGAATAACAGTCAAAAGGGACACATAGATGGCTTCTGCCTCTCAAATCTTACATCAGTGCCTATGATTGATAGATTCCACTTTGCAACCAAAGCTACATGAATATAGACTTAGTGCTACCATTGGCATGAGAGAGGCAATAGAATTAAATCACTGCTTGGAAGTGATGCATCCTGTTTCAAAATATGTGATTAGAGTTCTGTAACTATTATTATTTGGTTTTATCCCTATCTAAGCATAATTTAAGAAATACTAAGACAGGCTTAGAAACAATACAGATATTTAAAAGGAATCGTGACTAATTTGTTACATGTCGTTATCCACATTTATGATCGTATACACTTGCATATTCATTGGCTAAGTTGAGCAAGTGAAATCATACACAGCTACACCCTAGGACATACACCTAGGCAATTTATGAAGAGACGGTATATAGATACATAGCAATAACTTACATTTGTATAATGCATACTTTTATCTTTACATATCATAATTGAGGTAGGTAATGTGTAATATAGTCATTTTCATATGAAGAAATTGAGTATTAAAATTATAAAATTCTGCATGGTCATGTAGTAATAAGTAAAAGAATATATGTCTTCTAAATCCTAAGCCAGTGTTTATTCCAACACAATTTAATGCCGTGGCTATATGTCCTCTGAGAATTCTTCCAACAGCAACACAGCCTGACAGAATAAAATGGGTACTGAGCCAAGACAGACAAAAATAATGTGAGTGCAGGGCAAACAGGGATGAAGCAGGGGCCTAGGGAAGAGTTTTGGGATTTTTCTGTTTTGTTTTGTTTTAAAGATTTTATTTACTTGACAGAGAGAGACACACAGAGAGAGGGAACACAGGCAGGGGGAGTGAAAGAGAGAGAGAAGCAGGTCTCCCACTGAACAGGGAGCCAGAGGCAGGGCTCGATCCCAGGACCCTGGGAACACAACCTGAGCCAAAGGCAGATGCTTAATGACTGAACCACCCAGGCGCCCCTAGGGAGGAGTTTTAAATAACAGATCAAATCTGAAAATATTGCAAATATAATACAAGTCCAAGTATGTTTATATATTAGTCAAGACAGGTTTGGCTATGCTGAGATAACAAAGAAACTCAACATCTCAATGACTTAAAACAATAAATGTTTATTTCTTGCTCCACTGATGGAGGCATGGGAACCCTAATCTGGTGTATCTTCATTCAGGATCTTAAGCTGACAAAGTATCCATTAACTGTAACATTGCTGATCATCAAGGCAGAGGAAAAGTACACTCTAGAGAGTCTTTTACAGGTATTTAAAAGACACAGGTCACTACTGCTCACACCTCACTGACCAGAATAATCATATAGTATCGCCCAACTACAACAGAGTGAGGAAGTACAATCCTATGTCATGCTTGTAAAGTAGAAAGATGGAAATATGTCGTGAATAACATAATGATAACCACAAAGTCAAAACCAAATTAATAAAGTTTTCACCAAGAACTCGGAATTGAAGGTCACAGACAGCCAACTAAGATAAATAAAACAATGTAGATGTAAACTTGGTATCAGTGAGTAACCATTTTTCCATCCTGGTCATGGAGAAGCAGAAGTCAGTCTACAAAGAGAGGAACAAGGCAGATGTTCACCGTAAAAGAGAGAAAAATGATAGACTGTAGCTAGGAGTCCAGCTGGTTTTCTTGATCTTGCCCAGAGTCATTAGAGAGCGCTAGTAGGCCTTTTCATTTTTATTCATTGATCTATCCTCAAATTTCTGGTTTTTCCTAAATTTGCTCAAGTTGATTTCTGTTGTTTGCAATCAACGGATTTTTAATTACGGCAAAGATATTAATTAATTCCTTAATTTTCTCTATCAAATAAAATATAATATAGAGTCTAACATGATACACAGAAGTTTTTTCTCCCATTAGTGGGTCTTATTTTGATTCCCCTATAACATACTGATACAGAAATTCATTTTAGGGTTGGAATTTCTATCATAATATGAGAAAAAGGAAGATAATGGTATTAGAGAATTTGAA
>PITA01028565.1:0-19141 GCA_004023965.1 Spilogale gracilis | reverse complement strand
TTTTTTTTTTTTTTTTTTTTTTTTTAAGATTTTATTTATTTGACAAAGAGAAACACAGCCAGAGAAGGAACACAAGCAGGGGGAGTGAGAGAGGGAGAAGCAGGCTTCCCACCGAGCAGGGAGCCCGATGTGGGACTCAATCCCGGGTCTCTGAGATGGTGACCTGAGCTGAAGGCAGTCGCTTAACCAACTGAGCCACCCAGGTGTCCCCAAAATCTTCCTGTTATCACGAAAACAGTAATGTTAGATTTCGTTGATCATGTCACTTTTGGGTTTTCTTTTAAAGATTTTATTTTCATTTTTAATTTTTTTTTTTAAGATTTTATTTTTTCGGGGCACCTGGGTGACTCGGTTGGACGACTGCCTTCGGCTCAGGTCACGGTCCCGGAGACCCGGGATCGAGTCCCACATTGGGCTCCCTGCTCGGCGGGAAGCCTGCTTCTCCCTCTCTCACTCCCCGGCTTGTGTTCCCTCTCTGGCTGTGTTTCTCTCTGTCAAATAAATAAAACCTTTAAAAAAAAAAAAAAAGAGGTTTTATTTTTTCAAGAAAGAGTGCATGAGTGGAGGGGAGGAGGGGCAGACGGAGAGGGAGAAACAGGCTCCTTGCTGAGCAGGGAGCCCAATGAGGGTTTGGATCCCAGGACTTTGGGATCATGACCTGAGCCAAAGGCAAATGCTTAATTGACTGAGCCACCCAGGTGCAGCAAGATTTTATTTTTAAGTAACCTCTTCCTTCAGCATGAGGCTTAAACTCACAACCCTGAGATGAAGAGTTGCACATCCACCAGCTGAGCCGGCCAGACGCCACGCACATTTGAATTATCCAAATGAAGGCTTTGAGCTCATACCTGCCCACAAGAATCCTGGTCCTGCAGAGGGTCCCCCCATGTTGTTTTAGGGTCCCAAGGATGTAAAGAATTTATCTGAGGGGGTGCCTGGGTGGCTCAGTTGGTTAAGCCACTGCCTTCGGCTCGGGTCGTGATCCCGGAGACCCGGGATTGAGTCCCACATCGGGCTCCCTGCTCGGCGGGAAGCCTGCTTCTCCCTCTCTCACTCCCCTTGCTTGTGTTCCCTTTCTGGCTGTGTTTCTCTCTCTCAAATAAATAAATAAAATATTTTTTTAAAAAAGGTTATATCGGGGCGCCTGGGTGGCTCAGTTGGTTGAGTGACTGCTTCGGCTCAGGTCATGATCCCGGAGACCCGGGATCGAGTCTCACATCAGGCTCCCTGCTCGGCGGGAAGCCTGCTTCTCCCTCTCTCACTCCCCTTGCTTGTGTTCCCTCTCTGGCTGTGTTTCTCTCTGTCAAATAAATAAAATATTTTAAAAAAAAAGAATTTATCTGAGAACAGGTCTTTTCCTTGTCTATCTTTCCTGCTGCAAGTCTCTTTGCCACTGCTGCTGCCCACTAAGGCACCTGAGGAGTCTCACGTCAGCCCGGCTGATGGTGTCCTGACCAACTCACCGGCGTCCATGTTGAGCACAAAGCCCCCAAAGTGCCCTCCAGCTGGCGTAGGGGCCTGATCTATCGGGAGAAACCTGCTCAGCAACCGAGAGGAGCAGCCGGCACACAAGGCCCGGGGACGCCCAGTGAGTGGGGACAGAGAGCGGCTGGGTGGCTGCCGTGGGCTGCGCCGGGGGAGCCCGCGGTCGTGGTGGTGGTGGTGGCAGCAGTTACATGTCCGACGCTTTTACCGAAACTCATACGGCCGACGCACTAAAAATGGTGAATTTTCCTGCGTGTGATTACACCTCCATCAAAGTGCTCTGAAAACGACGCAGACGTGGAGGCTTCCCTGCATCCTCTCTTGCCCACACGGTCTACATTCAGGCCGTCAGCAATCCTCTTGGTTTTCCTCCGTCTGGGAGACGTGTCCACATGTGTCCACTTGCTCCTCCACTGGCCTGGGGCCTGTGTTTCAGCACTGGCCTCCTCTCTGGGCTCCCTGCTTCTGCGCTGGCTCCAGCAGCCTCGTCTCCGCACAGTCACACAGCCGTGAGACTGGCTGTCTCCAAACCTTAGTCTCACGCGGTTCGGAACCCTCTGCTGGCTCCTCACTTCCCTCAGAGGAAAGGACTCTCCTTCGGCCTCCCCGCCCCCTCCTGCAGCCACAGGGCTCCCAGCTGTGCGCTGGAACAGCCCAGGCAAGCTCCTGCCCCAGGGCCTTTGCACCTGCAGTCTCCTCTTCCCCCACTTCCTACACATCCGGCCTCAGGTGCCGCCACGTCTCCACCCTGTTCACAAGAGCAGTGTTCCCTACTTGTTCCCCCAGGACGTGTATCACTATTGGACAGACTATGTTACAGGGCTTTTCAGTCACCCCAAATCTTCCCTGTGCCCTTTCCTGGTCAGCCCCCCTGTCCCACGTCCCAGTTCCCAAGTGACAGTCGATCTGCCTTCTGACTGCTCCGACCTCAGCAGGGTATCTGTGGGGGCCCCCGGGCCGTGGCGTGTCCTTGTTGCCGGTCGCGTTCCCATGTGTTCCCGGGAGACCACACGTTGATGGGCGTTTGGGTTGTTTCTGGTTTGGGCCGCTACCCTGAAGCTCTGTGAGCACTCGAAGTGTTTACATGGACACATTTCATCTCTGCAGAGCCGACACCCACAAGCGGAATGGCTGCATCATGAACTATGTGTATTTTCACCTTTTCTTTTTTTTCAAAGATGTTATTTATTTATTTGAGAGAGAGAGAGAGACCAGGAGCCAGGGAGGGGCAGAGGGACGGGGAGAAGCAGCCTCCCCACCGAGGAGGAGCCTGCCACAGGGCTCGATCCCAGGACCCAGGATCATGACCTGAGCCGAAGGCAGACACTTACCTGACTGACCCGGGCGCCACCACGTATGTTTAACTTCCAAAGAAACCACCGACTCCTTTCCGAAGTGATGGTGTTGTCTCACCTGCCGACCAGCAGCATGGAAGATAAGGGTCCCAGTCCTCACCACCCCTGTTCTCGCCTGTCCTCCTGATTAGAGCCCTCCTGGGGGCGTGGGGGGGGCGTGGTATCTGCCGTGGTCTCACTTCGTGCCTGTCTGATGACTCATGGGGTGGGGCACTTGTTCCTGGGCTCCTGGGCCCCCCGTATCTCTTGTGATTTGCCTATTCAGATCTTTTGCCCACTTAAAAATTTGGGATCTGATTATTGAATGGTAGGCCCTCTTTATTCTGGCCATAAATCTTCTGACAGGATGATTTTATATTGAACAGTCTATTTTTATTCTTACAGAAAATGTAGATGTGTGTTTTATGTCTTCTCCCCCCTCCTATTTGTTAGTTACTGATTCCAATTGTGTTTTACAATTGTATTATTGTATTTTACAAAAGTATAAGCTACAGTCTTTTTAAGGTCCCCAGAGCCAGTTTCATCGTGGTGGGGGGCGGGGCCCCACAGGTAGCACGGGGTGCCCGGTCCGCCCAGGGCTGCACCAGCCGCACCCCCACCCTGGATGCCGTCCCGTGCTTCCGATCACAGCCTACGCAGTGGAGGGTCCCTCCTCCCCCGGCCCCCTCGTCGGCCCTCCAGTCGGCTAGAGCGGCTCACAGAGCTCAGGGAAGCACAGCATGTTCCCCAGCTTATGGATGGATAGGGCCACGTGAGCACGCGTAGCCCGTCCGCCTCGCCCCAGCAGCCGGAGTGGAGGGGACGCAGCTGGTTGTCGCCACCCCCGGGAGTGTGACGGCAGCCCGAGTTCAGGACAGCGTCCGACCACGGTAGGCTGCGAAGTAATCCTTTTCCCCAGGGGGTCTGAGAGGCATTTCTCCCACACGTGCTCAGGACCGGTCACTCAGTGTCCCGGCTTGCGTGGCACAGTCTCGGCTGATGCCTGTCCCATTGGGATTATTGTTAAAAAGAAATCCCAAGCCCCAAGATGGCGTCACTCGGGCCAAGTCTCCCACCTGGAGTTTAACACCCAACCTGTGTGTCTCCCCCAGAAACGCAGTTTTTTGTTGTTTTGTTTGTTTGTTTTTTGTTTTTAAGATTTTTATTTATTTATTTGACAGAGAGAAACACAGCCAGAGAGGGAACACAAGCAGGGGGAGTGAGAGAGGGAGAAGCAGTCTTCCCGCAGAGCAGGGAGCCCGATATGGGATTCGATCCTGGGTCTCCGGGATCATGACCTGAGCCGAAGGCAGTTGCTTAACCAACTGAGCCACCCAGGCGCCCCTGTTTGTTTGTTTTTAAAGAATTTATTTATCTGTTGGAGAGACAGCATAAGCAGGGGAAGCTGTAGCCTCCCCAGTGAGCAGGGAGCCTGTTGTAGGACTCGATCCCAGGACCCTGGGAACATGACTTGAGCCAAGGGCAGATGCTTCACCAACTGAGCCACTCGGGCGTCCCCAGAAACACGGTCTTAAGTGATGGGTGGGGAGCTTTCTGGGGGGCACCAGTAGATCATCTGCATCTCCCCAAGCCTGACCACCCCCAGGGAAGGTGTGGAAAAGCCACCTTAGAGCCCCGTCCTGCCCCGGAGGGAAAGCGGCCTTGTCTGGAGCCATCCTTCCTTCCCTGTGCTGTCCACTCCTCGCCCGCCCCCCTTCCTGTAAACGTTCTCCGGCCGGTGCAGCCCAGCGCTGCCCACTGCCAGGCCCACGCATCGCTCATAACACCAACAGTCTTCACGTTTATGCCGTTGAATTTTGTTTTTCTTAACGTGATCCGTGCTCTGAGAAGTGTCCCGAGAGCTGGGTAAATCATATAGCTCGCCCAACAGGGGCCCAGCCAAAGCAAGGGCTCCCAGGCCCGCAGAGCCCCCTGAGTCTCAGTCTCCGCACCCCAGCCCGGTCAGCATGGGTGCCAGCTGGCCACGTCGGACTGGACCTCCTCGGGCTGGCCACCCTCCCTGCCCCGGGGGCCCTGGCCCCCACTGCCAGCTTGGCCAGCGCCCTCGGCCTGTGTCCGAAGCAGGGACGAGGCCGTGCCTGTGGGAGCCGGCTCCGCGTTTGGGGGTTCGCGTAGAGTCCCTCGGCCTCTGGGAGGCGAGAGGCCCTGCTTTCAGTGCAGCTATAGTCCACTCAGGGCTGGGGGGCAGCCACGGTGTCCCCCTTGCCCCTCCCTCCCTGGAAGTGGCTCTCTGGAACGTTCCGTGGAGGAGTTCGGTGCCAGGAGCTCTGGACTGACTGGAGTCATGAGGACAGTGCGGGGCAAGCATGCGGGTTGGTCCCAGGGCGTCAGCCCTTCAGGGGCTAGACCAGCCCCTGCAGCCTCAGGGAAGCTGCCAGAAGGCTTGCTGCCTCCGCCACACACCCAGATGCTCTATAAAGTTCCCCGGCCCTGCGGCACGGCCCTCAGAGCCTCTCCTCAGCTGTCCCTCCCCTGCCCGCCTCCCCTCTGCTTCTGGGCCCTGCGGAGTCGTCCCACCTGGTGACTTGGTCTCACTCATCACTTCCCTGTGCTCTTTTCCTGAATTCTCCAGCTCTTCCCTCTTCATAAGGACCCTTCCAGAAAGCAGCGAGGCAAGGACAGGAAGGATCACAGGTGAAGCCCCTACTTCCTCGGCCTCTGTGCCTCACATTTGATAATGGCCACCACTCAGGACCTGCGAGTCGCTGTCCAGGCCTAGGCGCCCTCTCCCGGGTGACAGCAGCTGCCCTGTCCCCAGGGCCTCCTCCCCCGTGTCCGTCCGCGCGTGTGTGTGCTCGGGTGTCATCCCGGGAGCCCAACACTGAAGGCAGTGGGCAGGGAGACGACTCAGCCCCCCCCCCCGCCTCCCCGTCTGCCGGGGCCAGTGAGAGGGAAGCAGCCCGAACAAGCTGCCAAACCCACGGGGAGATTTTCCCAACTGGACACAGCCGCAGCCCAACACGAGCCCCTTTGTCTTCTGTCCCTCGGGTGCCCCCGGAGGTGGTTTGTGGGGAGGATTTAGAAGACTGACCGTCCTGGTTGTGACAGCCCACCGCGACCCCCACTGACTGCAGCAGACAAAGGTGCTCTCGTGCCTGGTGGGGTTGGAGGGTCCTGGTGCCTGGTGGGGGAGGAGGGGGTCCCGGCCCTCAGGGCTCTGCCCGCCCCCTTAGCCCGCAGTTGCCGTGTCTCCCAGGGGCACTCCCCGCCCGACCCAGGAGTGGGTGGGCCTCGGGGGCCCTCCGGCAGGCCCTGGGGCTAGTGGCACCTGCAGAGACACGTTAGGGCCAGGAGCCGCACGGCTCCATGTTGTATAAGAAGCGGTTCGAGGCCCACACTGCGCGTCTGCTGGGCTTGAGCCAGTATGTGGATAAGGAAGTAGGTGTATTTACTCGAATGTTCCTGAAGGCTGACTTTGGCACAGTGGCCAATTCTGAGGAGCAGGAACCTGGCGCAGGATGGACAGTCCCTTCTTCAGCCTGGGCCTTGGGCTGCAGTGGACCTCATCTCTGAGCTTACCGTGAGTCACTAAGAAGGAACGCACAGACGGGAAACAGCCTGTGAGAACCCCGGGCTGCGGCATGCTGAAGCCCTGGGCCCTTGGGGCACAGGGACCCCCAGGAAGACGGGAGCGTGGTGCCCACCACACAGGTAGTGCCGGGGTTGAATAAGGGAACGCACGTGAAGCCAGCAAGCATCGGGCCTGGCCCCCAGCAGCTGCGTGACGAATGTTAGCATTCCTCCGTGTGTCCTTCCATCCCCTCATTCCAGGAGAAAGATCCGTACCGTCACGCGTGCACTTGGGGGCCGGCAGCCTTCGGCTCAGATTACCGTGCCCGGCGCCCCTGCCCAGCGCCCCCGAACCTCAGCTCCCACAGAAACCCCTGCAAACACCTGGGGCTGTTTCTCTCGTCTCTCCTGTTGTGTTTCAAGTGGCCCCTGGTAACTTTCTTCTGGACCCCTTTTGTCCTCAGTCTTTCTTCCCTAATGCCAACTTCTATAGCCAGGCGTCCTGTTTATCACACTTAACCCTTTATATGCCTAAATCATCCTATATTTTTTTTTTAGTTTATTTTTGGTATTCTTTACACCCAGTGCAAGGCTCGAACCCACAACTGCGAGGTCAAGGGTTGCACACGGCTCCGACTGAGCCAGCCAGGTGCCCTTGCCTAAATGCATTTTAAAATGCTGGGAGTTGGGGCGCCTGGGGGGCTCGGCGGCTTAAGCGTCTGCCTTCAGCCCAGGTCATGATCTCCAGGTCCCAGGATTGAGCCCCATGTCGGGCTCTCTGCTCAGCGATGAGTCTGCTTCTCCCTCTCCCTCTGCTCGTGCTCCCTCTTTCTCTCTCTCAGATGAATAAAGAAAAGCTCTTGAATAAAACACTGGAAGTAGGCACGTCAAGTGTCAACAGGGGGTCCCTCTGGGTAATGGCGCTGCTTTTCCGTGTGATTCCCGTGGTGTGCATGTATGACTGCTGGACGGGAGAGAAGACTGTCCAACCACACTTCATGGAAGAGTTGATTAGAACTTCTGTTCCTTCTCCCCCGCTGCCAATATTTTTTGCCGATTTGGGAACATCTGAAATGTCTTTGTCTCTTCATCACTTGGCCTTTGCGTCACGGTAGCAGACTGCCCAGGAGGAAGTTAAGGCCTCAGAGAAAATCCCTCTTGCACAGAGCAGACACACTGGGGTGCACTTCCCTGGGGGCCCCGAGGCTGAGCCCAGGCCAGAGCAGAGGGAGCTGGGGACAGGCTGGAGCTGTCCTTCACTGAGTCGCCAGCACATCACCAGCTCCTCTCTCCAGCTCATACACCAAGATAACAGCCAGAAGGAAGAGGGAGCCCTGGGTAAAATATCAAACAACTGTGCAAAGGTCTGGCGTGAGACGTCCGTGAGGAAGACGAGAGAGCGGGCAAGACACCTGTAGCAGCAGTGACCAGAGGGCCTAAATGCAGGAGCTCGACAACGCCAAGTGTCGGCACGGGTGCAGAGCACCTAGGGTGCAGAACGTGGCCCAGCCACCTTGGAAAGCTATCTTGCCATTGCTTCTTAATGCAAACCTACGCAGACCACATGAGCCGTCGAGCCCACCACTGGACAAGTATTTCCCTCGGAGGCATGGAAACAGGTATGTCACAAGGACTCGTGCTCACACATCCTCAGAAGCCCGGGCAGACAACCCCACTGCTCGTGGGCCGGTTCACGGGTAGACAAGTTCTGCGCACCGGTAGAAGGGGAAGGAACTGGTGAGGCCCAGATGACAGGGATGAGTCTCCGAACCGTGACGCTGGACGAAGGAAGCCAGATGCAGAGGAGCACATACCGTATCATTCCGTTTATTTGAAATTTTAGGAAAGACAACACCAATTTGGGGTAACAAAAAAAATAGATGATTGGACCCGGATTTCGGAGAGGGCTCCAGACCCTGCAGGGGTGCAGACACTCTCCGTCTTGAGTAGTGGTAGTTAGCCAGGAGACATGTTCATCAAATTTTTACCAAACTTCTCTGTGAACGCACATGCATTCGACTGCGTGAACATCGTACGTCCTGAGAGCTGAGAGTGAGACCAGAACCGGAGTCTTCAACACCGTCGCGGGCCGGAACCAACCAGACAAAACCGTGAGCAGACATAATAGCAGAAAACAGACTTCTCTGCACAACCTGTCTAAGGTCCATCAGAGGACTGGGAAGGATGGGCAGTGAACCACTTCCTGGGTTTGGGGTGTGGGCCTTCTGTCGGAGCGATGAGGAACGGGGGCTGGGGCATGGGGGAGATGCTGACGGCTCCCGCAGGCCCTACGTCTTGCCTCGGTGTGTAGTTTAAAATGCCTTATGTGGCAAACCTTATGTGTATTTTACTACAATAAAAATATCTGCCAGCCTCGTGCAGCAGTGACTTGATGGGGAAAACATCACAGAACACGTTTGCTGGAAAGCCCCAGAGTGGTGGGGACCAGGGTCAGGGTGCCAGAGCCCAGAGAAGATACTCTGATCCCAAAGGTGCCAGGATGGGGGCTCAGACCTCCAGCTGTGAGGTTGGTGCTCCAGGGAGATGGGCCCCACTCTGGACCCCCCACCAGATTCACGTAGGGTGAAAGGGAGAGGTGCACCCCCCAGAGAGTGGGCTGTGGGACACACCAACTAGCCCGTGGTTCCCAACCTTGGCCTCTTACAGTTTGGGGCCGAGAGTTACTGTTGGCGTGGGGGGGGGGGCGTCCTGTTAGTTGTAGGATATGTATCGATGTCTCTGGCCTCTATCCCCTCGAGGTCTGTGACACCTACCCAGTTGTGACCAAAATGTCCCCTGACACGGCCAGAGGTCCCCTGGCGGCACCGTCACCCCCGGCGGGAACCACCGCTCTAAGCCAAGGGGGTTGGTCCTAGCCTTGGGAAAACCTGTGACTCTCTCCATGAAACAGAATTCCCCATAGGGGAGAGTCTCCCCAGGGTCAGGGGCCTTCCCTGCCCCCTCCCTGCCTGGCCTGTAGGTGTTCCCCATCTATAAAACAGAGCTTTATGGGCGGCTGGGTGGCTTAGTCAGTTAAGTGTCTGCCTTCTGCTCAGGTCATGATCCCAGGCTCCTGTGATCAAGCCCCACATCAGGCTCCCTGCTCGTCTAGGAGCCTGCTTCTCCCTCTCCCTCTGTCTGCCATTCCCCCTGCTTGTGCTCTTTCTTTCTCTGCCAAATAAATAAATAAAAAATCTTTTAAAAACAAAAGCAAAAAGGGGCGCCTGGGTGGCTCAGTTGGTTAAGCGACTGCCTTCGGCTCAGGTCATGATCCTGGAGACCCAGGATCGAGTCCCTGCTCAGCGGGAAGCCTGCTTCTCCCTCTCTCACTCCCCCCTGCTTGTGTTCCCTCTCTCGCTGTGTTTCTCTCTGTTAAATAAATAAAATCTTTAAAAAAAAAAAAAAAAACAGCAAAAACCAGAGCTTTATACCAGATAACTCTCTGCCACCAGAGCAATCACTATGCTCGGCTGGTTCTCGTGGACGGGTCCCTGCAGCCTCCCGATGGACACAAGGCCCTGGAAATGGCGAGCAAGCCCCTCGCTGAGGACCCGGACGTCTGGCCGGCAGGGAGCGGCTGCCTGTGGGTTTCTGGCCTCCTCAGCCACGAGCCCAGGTCTGGGGCTCTGTTCGGGTGTGGGCGCTTGTTCGCACGCCGGGATCTCTGCTCCCGTGTGTGGAAGGCCTCACCCGTTACTGCCCCTCCTGGGGTCCCCGTTGGCTCATCTGTAAAATGGGACAAACATTGCTCACTCCCAGTAGGACCAGACGAGATGGTGGCCCAACGCTCAGCTTGTCGATCGGCCCATGGTGACAATAGGAAAGCCTGGGCCGTGCAGTCCCCGGACCCGGCCAGACCCGCTCCTGGCCTTTCACCACTCCCTCCTTCCCTCTTTCCAAGAAGCTGCCTTCAGAGGCGGAGAGGAGGAATCTAAAAGGGCAGCCAAACCCGCAGAGGGTTTTCCAGCCTGAGGCTCAGCCTGTGGAACCACAAGCCCTTTGTCTGTGTCCTCCAGGTGCCCTTTCCCTGAGAGTGGCTCGCCCGCGGGCTTAGCTGGCAGCTCGGGGGGCCCAGCCCTCCGTCCCCACCCCTGGCATCCAGCAGCCCTACAGGGAGGCTCTCCCAGGCCTTGGGGGGAAGCTGCCCATCACCCTGGTCTCCTCCCCGGGGGTGCCAGGGGCGGGGACGAGTGGGTGGTGCCCCTGGGCAGGCGCATTGGACCAAGCTAGGTGCACGTGGTTGGGAGCTGGGAAACTTTCAAGAGAAGCAGGGCCAGGGCAGGGGCAGGAGCTGGCTGGGAGAGACGCGGAGCCCGGTGGTAGGTGTCCCTGCTCTGGCATCTCTGGGGGGGATGGGCAGCAGCAGCGGACTTGTCCCTGGGATTGAGTCCGGTCTTGGCCACAACTCCCTGAGTGACGTCGTGGAAGGTGGGAAATGCGTCCATGGCTGATTCTGCAGCTGTGAGACGGGGCTAAAGCAGGGGTGTGGTGTCGTGAAGCCTGGCCCGAGGGAGTGCTGGGACAGCAGGTGTCCTGGTCCCCAGAAGGCACAGCAAGAAGGGAACCCCACAAGAGCTTAGGCAAGTAAACCCACCCAAAGGTGGAAAGGGAGGGGCAGAAATCGTGTTTTGCTCTGCACAGGTGCTTCGGCGTCGAAGGGCCCGTCTCAAGCAGGATCTGTCTGCTTTCTTCCTCCCCACGTGCCCAGGGGTCGGCCGGCGCGTCTTGGGTGCTGAGAGCCAACATGAGCCCCTTGGATTCGGGCCATCCCTTGCCTCAGTTGGTTACTGTCATGGTGGGTGGCCATCCCTCCCCAGCCCTCCTTGTCCCGTGGGCTTGGCCTGAGCTGCAGGGCTCACTTTCCGGGGGCTGGGAGTTGGCACACAGAATCTTCGGGGCTCTTCACGGTGGATGCCGCCGAGTAGTGCCTGGGTATAGGTGCGCGAGCTAGGGACTCAGATCACGTGCAGGGGGCTGGCAGGACCCAGCACGGCGTTGAGAGGCAAGGCCGGAGGGGAAGAGGAGGCATGGCTGACCCATCTGGAGACTGGCTCAGGGAGCAGGGCAGAGGGGGCCTCGGGAAACAGTCTCTCCTAAGACCGGCTGCATGCTTCGAATGCCCAGTGTACAATGAAAACACAAGTCTCCTTCATTCAAACTTGTTAGAAATTTCCGGATGACAGGTTCAGAGCACCCAGCCAGGCGGGGGCTCTTCTCTGTGGCTGTGTGGGTGACACCCCATGACACCGCCCTGGGTGCTGTCGTCTCGCTAAGTCCCTTTAGTCCGTGGGAGATGCGGGTCCCTGTCCCCGGTCTCGCCTCCACAGAGCCTCCTGGAAGCTCAGTCTGCATCTGCTATTCCTGACCTTGAGGCCCAAGTCCCGGGCACCTCCCGGAAGCCAGGCTGTTCCTGGCCTCTCGCTCCTCTCCGGTCCCGCCTGCAGCACCAGGGCTAAGACACGGCCTCTCCCTGCCCCTCCCGGCCCCGGGCCAGCTGCGGCTGGGCCCTGCACACCTGCCCCGGGACAAAGCCGGGCCAAAGGTCTGCAGACCCCAGAGCCAGGGAATCTGGATGTAGCCCAGGGCTGCACAAGGCCCCCAAATGTGCTGACTCAGCAGAGCTTCCCTGAGCTGAGCCCCGGAGCAGGCCCTGCCCCCACAGGCCCGACCTGGGCGCCCGTCCCTCCGTCCCTCCGTCCCTCCAAGGCCTGTGGTGCTGCAGGGAGGAGGGAATGAGAGAGGCTTCGGAGAGGGGCTGCTGAAAAAAGCACTGAAAGCTCAAGAGGGATGTCAGCGCCGGCATGAGGATGGGAGCGTCTGAAGGAGTCCTTCTCCCGCCTCAGACGTCAGCGGCTGGTGCCCACTCGGCGAGCGCTGGCTCCAGAGTCCTCCCTGGCTCTCCACTCACATCGCACGCAGTTCCGTGCCCTCCTCTGGTCCTTTGCTGTGTCCTAGAAGGGCCAGTGTTCCCGACGGTTCCAATCCTGACTGATCCCACCGGCTTGTCTCAAGACCTCTCCTTCTCTAGCAGCACCCAACGTGTCTTCGGTTAGGGATGCCAAATCCAGCAAATAAAAATACGGTACCGCCAGTTAAATTTGAATTCCAGATAAACACGGAAAAATCTTTATGTATATCCCGTGCAGTGTTTGGGATATACTTATACTTTGGCGGGGGGGGGTGGATATACTTATACTTAAAAAAATATTTAGGATGTAGGTATACTTTTAAAAATGCACTGTTTGATATTTTCTTCGGTAAAACATTATTTATTTATCTGAAATCCTGAAATTTGTTTATCTGGCAGCCCTCCTTGTGAGGCGTCTGGGAATATCGGAGCAGGAATGAGCTGGGTTAGGAGCAGCCTCTCTCGTACTATGCTTTGGGGCCAGCGGGTCCGACTGCCGTAGCCAGCCCCCTTCTGCCTGTCCTCCCCCAGCTCCCACCCTTCTGGCCCTGTCCTCCTCTCTTCCTGTCTCATCCTCGTCACAAGCAGCTACGGCTCTCCCCCTTCAAGCCAACACTGTCCATTTCTGACCGTCCATGAGCCATCCTGGGGCGGGGGCACTGGACTGTAGGGTCCCCCCTTGAAGCTGCCAGCCCCAAGGTCCCCCCTTGAAGCTGCCAGCCCCTGCAAAAATGGTCAGGAGTCTCATCCTGAAAACAGATTTTGCTTTTAGCAATCCGGGGGCAAGAAATGAGGCACGGGAGCAGCTGGCGAGAGGAGGCGGGGAGCCCCAGCCTAGGGGCTTTCCCATGACACCAGAGGGAACAGTCAGATAAACGCAAAATGTGTCCTCATGCGTGTTCACCAAATATCCTTTACTACCGACCCGTCATGAGCACATCTGAAAACACCCTTCATTCTGAAGTTGGGCTGTGTCGTCAAGGTCACGGGCACTGCTGATGAGCTGGGTGTGGTCACACGCACACATTTAGGAAACACCAGATTTCCAGTAGAAAACAATGAAAATAAACAGGTGACTTTCTTTTTTCCTCCAGCCAAGTTCATGGATTCTCTGAAATTCGCTCACGGACCCCAGGTGAGACCCACCAAGCGGAACCCTTTAAAGGGTAAGAAGCAGAACCGAGAAAAATATCAGCGAGTGTCGGGATCTCAACCCAAGCGAGCCCCAGCCCTGCCGCTTGCGGCCGCGGGACTCTTCTGTGCCTCAGTTTGCTCGTTTTCCAGTTTGCCGCCCAGCTGCAGCCGGACCCGGCAGCCTGTATGTGTGTGCTCGGTGGCACGGGGCAGAACGCGTGTCCCCATGGTCACCGTCCCCCAGGGTTTGGTAGCCCTGTCACTGGAGGGTGCTGGGACTCAGAAGAGGCAAGCTCTCGTGTGGGATCCCAGGCTCGGGATGGCGCACACAAAGAATAGGCAAGGTCTGGGGTCTGCATTAGTTCCCCAGGCTGCTGTCACAAGTCACACCTCGAGGAGCCCTGTCTTCAGCTGCCTTTGCCCCGTGCTGGTCCTTTTGCCTGGAATGCCCTCCTCTCCTTGTCTCCACCGGATCAGGTCTCCCTCCGCCTCCAGGCCCAGATGCTGCCCGCTCCGGGAAGGCTTCCTGCAGCCCACCCCCCTCCCGCTGCCTCTACGCAAATGCCTAGACACGGTGCCTGCGTGTGTCCCCGTCTACGCACATGCCCCGCCGGGATCCCTGGCCTCTTCTTTTAACCCTGAGGGACTGGAGGAGCCCAGGCCCTAACACATGTGTGCTCAGAGAGGGACGAAGTGAACAGCACCCACTCACTGAAGACCGGGACAGAGCCTGGGCCGTCAGGCCTGCTGGACGGGCTTGGGGTCGGGACGGGGTGGGGGGCGTCCTTGGAGCCCAGACTCCCGAGAGATGGAAGATCCTGGAGGCCCAAGGTCTGCACGGGCAGGATCCCTGGGGCCTGGGCGACGGGCCCGCTCCTTCCTCACCCTGCGTCTGTAACCTGGCAGCCTCGCCCTCCGCCTGCCGGGAGAGCTTGGCTCACACCCCTGACCCAAGGACCACAGCTGGAGCCGTCATTCTTGCAGAAGCTTTATTTATTTGCGGGTTCCTGCTGAGGTCCCGACTCAGCTCTTCGCAGCCCCCTTGGCTCACCCGGAGCCCTGCCTGGGGCAGCACTGTCAGTGGGTTGTGCAGGTAATGGGTTGCTCAGTGGTCCCCTCCTCCTCCTCTGGAGGGTAGTCCCACTCAAAGCAGAGGCCCGAAAGGCCTAAAACCTTATGCTGACCACAGATTCCCTTGAGCACCTTTCCCTCCTCACCCATGGCCAGGAAGGTGTTGCCACTTTCCCGCCCAAACGTGGCAGAGCGCCCGTGGTCTGTGACTACCATCAGGTACCGCATGAACATCCTGTGGGAGCCATAGATCATCATGACGTGCTCTCCCGGCTGCAGGATGAATTCCTGGGTGGTCCCACCCGGGACGCCGAACACGGTGCTCCACGAGGTGCCACATCTCACCTGCATGCTGGGAGACCAGGGCAGAGCTGGCACCCCAGAGCTGGCTGGCCCCCCACTCCCGGCCCCCCATCCCCTGCAAGGGCAGCGGACCCCTCACTGCAGGTAAACATCCCTGGCATGTGGGCACAGCTGCTGCCCTCAGCCCCTTGTTCTGATGCTTTCGGGCTCTATGGGCTCGGGCTTGTCGCCCAGCCTCTCTGGGCCTCAGTTTCCTTATCTGAAATCTGGTTGGGGGGCAGTCAGCGAGGTCACTCATAAGGGGCCCCTCGGGCGGTGGCCACTGCGGTCACTGCCCACAGTAGGGAGCTGTCCCCAGGGCCAGCTTGGACTCTGAGCCCCAGTTACTGACCAGACCAGGCCTGAGAACCAGGTGACGCACAGTCTCCTGGGGGAGTTCCGCCAGCTCTGCTCCTCCGGGCTTCCCTGGTCCCCTCACACCTCCTCTCCCTGACCTTGCCCACGCTCTGTCCCCTCTGAGGCCTGCTGCTCTCTCCAGGACCCCGGGGCCTAGAGCAACGCTTGGGGCAGGGGCCGGCTCTTGGCCTCTACACGTCTCTGCGAACTTGTGTTCTGTGCATGGTCCTTTCTGGCCTCACTGCCCTTCCTCTGACCCTCCCCGGACAGATGCCCCGGGGCTCCCCGTCAGGCTCCCCTTGGGGAGCAGAGTATCTCCAGCATCTCGGACTGACAGACAGACTGGAAGGGAGAAAGGAGGGAAAAGGGTCATCTCCCCCTCTTTTTAGATCAGCCCAGGGAGCCCAGCGGGAGGGGCCGGCGTGCGGGGTGGGGGAGGGCGCCGAGGACATGGCTCCGGAATTCCCAGGGCCATCACGAGCCCAGCGTAGGCACAGGGGGAGGAGGTGCGAAGCCCCGCCGGGCCCGCTCCTACTCACCTCTTCACCAGGCCCATAAGACCCACGGCCACCCGGATTCCGGTGATTTCACAGTCGCTGGAGGTGCTGAAATATGTGCCTCCTCCTGTCCCATACATCTCTAGATGGACAAGGGGACCGGGTGGGGAAGAGAAGAGCAGCAGGGGCTGAGGGGGTACCGATCCCTGCCCCGAACTGGCCACGGCCCTCCAGGCAGCCACGGTGACCCTGGGACTGGAGTCAGTCTGTGGCAGAGAGTGAGTGTGGCCCTCTGACGGACAGACCGGCGGGGGTGGTGGGATAAGCATGGCCGCCGGGGGGACGGGCTGGGGCAGGGTGAGGATGGTCCCCCGGGGTGAGGGGCTAGCTGGGGGGCCAGACACAGCCAGACTTACGCCCTGCCCAGCAGGTGGTGCCCCACAGGAAGACAAGAGTCAGCCCCAGCAGCATGGCCTCTGGATGGTGAGTCCCCAGGCTCCTGGAAGGAAGAGGACAGGCCCCTGACTCTGAGGGGGTCCCCGTCGGACCTCTCCAGCCCCAGCGAGGGAGGGGAGCGCCACTGTACCTGAGTGAGTCCTGTCACCCACTCCTGGTGGCACACCTCCTGCCTGGGCGCTCTCCGCCCGGCCCTTTATACCCATCCCATCCCCGTGGGCCCCCATCCAGAAGGGGGGGCAGGAAGGAACGGCCCTGAGGGCTCTTCCTGGGGGAATCCCAGAGCCAGGTTGGAAGAGGCTCCCGGACGGACGCGCCGTGTTTATCATCTTGGCCTCATGGCCTCCACAGACAGGGCAGTCCCGAGCATTTCTCTGCCTCCTCCGGTCTCGGTACCTGGGCCAGGAGGGCGCTTCAGGAGCGGGAGGGTTGTTGAGAGCTCCCCCACCATCATGCGGGGGAGCCACGGGCCCGGGGCCCCCTGGAGCTCCTGCCTTATGCAGATCCGGCCCAGACCTTCCTCAGGCCTGTGTGCAGCCTGGCGTCTCAGGGGTGTCCAGGAGCTCAGGCCCAGGTCCCCGTGCTGTCAGAACTGGACTGTGTGTCCAGCACCAGATGACAGAGACACCCAGGGGCTGCCCCCCCATGGCGCGTCGCTTGGGAGACGGTGCCGGTCTTTGCTTTGTGCCGGGAGCGATGCAGCTGGGACGGGCTGGCCTCCATGGGCCTTGGCGGGACCTGGGAGGGGGCGGGTCTCCAGCCCGGTGTCCCTGCCCGGGGCATCTGGGGCCAGGGCGCGTGCGGAGGTGCTGTCCCGCAGGCACCCCCAGTCCCTGTGCGCCCCAAGGAGCCCAGGCCAGGGGTGAGCCGACCATGGCCACGGCCGGACGCAGCACTCCCGTCCCACGCTGCACAGCCTGTGAGCGAACGCTTCCTCCGGTTTCCAATGGTCAGAAACAATTCAAAAGGATCGTATTTTGTGACACAGGAAAACCCAGTGAGACTCAGTGGCGTTGCCCAAACAGCGTTCCAGGCGCCCTGCCCAGCGCTCACGCGCACCTGGTCTGGGGCAGCTGTCACAGAGCCAGGCCGCTGGGACACTCTGTGACCCAGAAAACCTGCCGCGTGTCTCCTCTGGTGCTTCCCCCACGGTCGGCGATCCTGTGGCTCCCTGGTCCCGGGTCCGGAAGAGCGGCAGTCCCGGCCACCACGTCTCGCCGCCAGCCCTCCGTGGGGAGAGCGCAGGGCTGCTTTGGACTCTTTGGACGGGGCCCTTCCTTCCGGGCCTGTGCTGGGCCTCCTGGAGGGGCCCCTTAGGGCTCAGCCCCCACACTCAGGGTGAAAGCCAAGGGCTCCCCAGCTGCCCTCCCCAAGCTCCTCACCCCTCGGGCCGCTGAGGGAAGGGGCAGGGGGAGCCAACCCCCCCCCCAAGCCCCAGAGCCTCCTGTGGGTCCCAGGCACCAGAGCCCCAGGCCCTCGGGAACACGGCTCTGGAGGAGGGGCCTGGGGGTTGCACAAAGGGGGCTCTGTTCCTCACCCCCTCGGCCGCTAGGCCAGCTCAGGTGCCTTCTTCTAGTGCCAGCCTGGCTGGGCGCCCAGGAGAGTGCGTGTGAACCGGAACTCCAGGGAGCACTACCTGGGGGGTAGAACCCCGGGGGGCACTGTGTGGGGTTGGCCCAGAGGAAGAGCCAGTTGCTGCCTACATGACGGGGTGCAGGGGTGCTGGTAGCAGATGCACACGCGTGCGCTCACACGCAGATGCTCCCTCGAGCACACACGCGCACCTGCCAGGGGGCCCATCCCCCGCGCCCCTGGGCCCCCTCGCCACCCTGGCTGGTGCTGGCCCTGGGGAGACTCCACACAGGCCCTTTGTCCCCAGGGTGAGGGCTCCTTACAGGAGGGTTTGCGAGGCCGTAATCCCCCCCCCCCCCGGGGGCGTGGCACAGACCTCACTCTGCCGGGAGCCAGAACAATGCGGCCTTCTCCCGGCAGAGGTGAGGGGCTGGGTCAGGTCTCCCTGCACCCTGGAAAGGGGGTTTGAGGGGACCCCCCTGTGCTCTGCAGCCCTCAAGAAGGCCTGCGTTCTCACTGATGCCACGACCTAAGCTAAGCATTTTTCCCGCTTCTCCCCAGAGAAATGCAACTTCTGTTTTGGAAAAGCGGGACCCCCCAACCACACATTATGTCTAGTCTTTTATGCAGTTAAAATTCCACGGGGCGCCTGGGTGGCTCAGTCAGTTGAGTGTCTGATTTCGGCTCAGGTCATGATCTCGGGGTCCTGGGATCCACCCCGCCTCGGACGGGCCCCAGGGCGAGCTCTGCACTCTGCGGGGGTCTGCTTCTCCCTCTCCCTCTGCTCCGCCCTCCACTTGTGCTCCCGGTCTCAAATACATAAATCAAACCTTTATTCAGCCCGAAATCTCTAAAGGAGAGCCTTCCTTGCTTCTTCTAGTCTCTGGTGGCTGGCAGCCAGCCCAGGGCAGGGGGTTCTTGGCTCATAGCTACACCCCTGCTGTCTCTCCTCCTCCCTCACCTGCACTGCTCCCTGCGTCTGTGGCTTCTCTTTGGCTGCTGTTGCGTTCATGGCCCTTTCTATCTAGCAGTGCCTCGGGATGCCTACCTTAATTACATCTGGAAAGACTCTTTTTCCAAATAAGGTCCCATCAGAGGTGCTGAGTGGACATACCCTTTTGGGGGGACCACGATCTAACCCAGCACGGGGCATTACCCATCCAGCCTGAGGCTGGGCTGGGAGCCACTCTCGAACCCCAGAGCCACGGTGTCCCACCTTCAGGCAGCCCGAACCCCTCCCCCCAGCCCACTGAGGCCCTGCCCCCATTGTCTGTACACCCCCCCACCCCCCCCACCCCCGCCTCTCTGAAAGGCCCGCCACATAGCTGGGGTCCAACATTCTTAGAGAAGGATTCCCTTTGTAAACTTATTTCCTGGAGTTTGGAGGTGTTGGGAGAAGCAGGCAAGTGTGCCGGGCCTCCCACCCTGATGCACACCGGCCTGTCCTTCCCCCT
>PITA01028564.1:0-19197 GCA_004023965.1 Spilogale gracilis | reverse complement strand
ACGCCTGGGTGGCTCAGTTGGTTAAGCAACTGCCTTCGGCTCAGGTCATGATCCCGGAGACCCGGGATCGAGTCCCACATCGGGCTCCCTGCTCGGCGGGAAGCCTGCTTCTCCCTCTCTCACTCCCCCTGCTTGTGTTCCCTCTCTCGCTGTGTTTCTCGCTGTCAAATAAATAAAATCTTTAAAAAAAAAAAAAAAACTTTCCTAAAAAAAAAAAAAAAAAGAAGAAGAAGAAAAGAAAGAAAATACCCAGAATAATTCAACCAATTACCCAGGCATCCTATCGTCTACTCAAGTTGACACATTAAATTATAGTAGGATATCACATTTTGGTTTAATCTGCATTTCCCTAATTGCCAGTGATGAAGAACATCTTTCCATGTACTTATTTGCCATCTGTATGACTTTTTTTTTTTTAAGATTTTATTTATTTGACTGAGAGAAACACAGCCAGAGAGGGAACACAAGCAGAGGGAGTGAGAGAGGGAGAAGCAGGCTTCCCGCCGAACAGGGAGCCCGATGTGGGGCTTGATCCGGGGTCTCCAGGATCATGACCTGAGCCGAAGGCAATTGCTTAACCAACTGAGCCACCCAGGCACCCCTATATGACTTTTTCAGAGAAATATCTGGTTTTATTAAACTGTTGAGTCTTGACAGTTCTTTATGTATTCTAGATACTAGTCTTTTGTTAAATATGTGGTTTTATAAGTCTAGCTTGTCTTTTCATCATCTTAACAGTCTTTTATGGGACAAAAGTTTTTAATTTTGATGAGTTCCATTTTATCCATTTTTCCTTTTAGGGGTTATACTTTTGGTGTCAAGTCTAAGAACTCTTTGCCTAGCCCTACTTCTGAAAGATTTTCTTCTGAAAGTCCTACCATTTTACATTTAAAATGATGGTTCATTTTGAGTTAGTTTTCACCTAAGGTACGAAATTTAGATTTTTTTTTTTAAGAACTTATTTATTTAGGGGCTCCTGGATGGCTCAGTCATTAAGCATCTGCCTTAGGCTCAGGTTCTGATCCCAGGGGCCTGGGATTGAGCCTCGAATGGGGATCCCTGCTCAGTGGGAAGCCTGCTTCTTCCTCTTCCACTCCCCCTGCTTATATTCCCTCTCTCACTGTGTCTCTATCAAATAAATAAACTCTTTTTTAAAAAAGAGTTTATTTATTTATTTGACAGACAGAAAGCATAAGCAGAGGAAGCAGCAGGCCGAGGGAGAAGCAGGCTCCCCCCTGAGCAGGGATGGCTCAGGGCTGCAGGGCTCAATCCCAGGACTCTAGGCTCATGCCTTGAGCTGAAGACAGATGCTTAAACCACTGAGCCATCCAGGCGCCCCAAAATTTAGATCTTTTTAAAAACTTACCAATATATAATTGCTCTCCCACCATTTGTTGAAAAGACCATCCCTTTTCCTTAAATTCATTTTTTATCTTTGTCAAAAATCAGTTGGGCAGGGGTGCCTGGGTTGCTCAGTCATTAACTGTCTGCCTTCCACTCAGGTCATGATCCAGCATCCCGGGATCAAGCCTTGCATTAGGCTCCCTGATCAGTGGGAAACCTGATTCTCCCTCTCTCGCTCCCCCTGCTTGTATTCCCTCCCTTTTCCCTCTCTCGCTCTCTCCCTCTCTGTCAAATTAATAAATAAAATTTTTTTAAAAATCAGTTGGACATCTTTGTATGGGTCTATTTCTGGATTCTCTATTCTGTTCCACTGATCAGGTGTCTCTCCTTCCACCAATACTGTATACTCCTGATAACTGTATGTGTGTGTATATATATATAATTAAATTACATATTCAAATTAGGCAGATTGAGTCCTAACACCTTATTTTTCTCTCTAAGATTGTTTTAGTTATCTCAGATCCTTTGTCTTTCCATATAAATTTTAGAGTAAGCTTGTCTATACCTACCAAAAGTTTCTTGCTGGAATTTTTGATAGTAACTGCATTAAACCTACAGGTCACTGTGGTGGAGAATTCACATCTTTGCTATATTGAATCTTCAAATCCATGAGTATAGTATGTCTCTCCATTTATTTTGGTCTTATTTGATTTCTCTTATGATTTCCTGCTTTCAATTTCACCATTTTCTGTTCTTAATTTTATTATTTCCTTCTTTATATTCATTTTATTTTTCTTTTTTTAGTTTCTTGGGGTAGAAACTTAGATTATTGACTTGAGAACTTTCTTCTTTTCTAATGAAAGCATTTAGTGCTATAAATTTCCCTCTTGGCATTGCTCTAGCTGAGTACTAAATATTTTGTTATATTGTATTTTCATTCTCATTCAGTTCCTTATATTTTTTAAATTTCCCTTTAGATTTCCTCTTTGGTTCATGGATTATTTCAAAGTGTGATGTTCAACTTTCAGTTCTTTGAGATTTTCTTGTTGTTTTTCGTTTATTGGTTTCTAGTTTGATTCCCTTATACCCAACTGATTTTTTTTTTTAAGATTTTATTTATTTATTTGACAGAGAGAAACACAGTGAGAGAGGGAAAACAAGCTGGGGGAGTGAGAAAGGGAGAAGCAGGCTTCCCGCTGAGCAGGGAGCCAGATGTGGGGCTCAATCCTGGGTCTCCCGGATCATGATCTGAGCCGAAGGCTCGCTTAACCAACTGAGCCACCCAGGCACCGCTACCCAACTGATTTTTGAAAAGATACAAAAGCAATTTTATGGAGAAAAGGATGGTCTTTTCAACAAATGTTGATGGAGCAACTGCACATCCATAAGTTAAAAAAAAATAACTTGACCTAAATTTCATACCTTGCGTACAAATTAACTCAAAATGGGGGCACCTGGGTGGCACAGTTGGCTGGGCCTCCAACTCTTGGTTTCAGCTCAGGTCTGATCTTGGGGTCAGGAGATCAAGCCCCACATAGAGTTCTCACTCAACTCAGGGTCTGCTTGAGTTTCTCTTTCCCTCTCCTTTTCCCCTCCCCCAACCTGCACATGTACTCTCTCTCTAAAATAAATCTTTAAAAGAAATTAACTCAAACTGAACCATGATCTCAAATGTACAACTATAAAACTTTCAGAAAACATACTCTGCATGATTTCAGCTCAATTCAGTTTGCATGATTTCAGTTCTATTCAGTTTGTGGAGGTTTGTTTAATGGACCAGGATATGGTCTACCTTGGTGAATGTCCCAAGGTATTTGGGGGGGGGAGTATATATTCTGCTGTCATTGGTCAGTGTTTCATATATGTTAATTAGATCTTATTGGCTGTATCATTCATATCTTATCTTTTATACTTCACTGATTTTCCATTTAATCATTCTAACAGTTGCTGAAAGTAGAATGTTGATAACCTTAACTATAATTACGGAGTGGTTTACTGCTCTGTTCAGTTTTCAGTTTTTGCTTCATGTATTTTGAGGTTCTGTTGTTTGCTAAATAGATGTTTAATACTGTTGTGTCTTCCTGGTAGATTGATCCTTTTTATCGTTATGTTTGTTATATTTTTCTTTATCCTTAGTAGCTTTCTTTATTGTGGCTTCTCTTTTACCTGATATTGATAGAGCTATTCCTTATTTTAATTAATGTGTGTGTAGTCGTCTTCTTTTATCCTTTACTTTTTTAAATGTTATTATTTTTTAAAGATTTAATTTATATATTTGAGACAGAGACAGAATGAGAAAGAGAGAGAGAGAGCACAAGCAGGGGGAGCAGCAGAGGGAAAGGGAGAAGCAGACTCCCCCCTGAGCAGGAAGCTTGACAAGAGGCTCTATCCCAGGACCCTCAGATCATGACCTGAGCCAAAGGCAGACGCTTAACCAAATGGTCCATGCAGGCATCCCTATCCTTTGCTTTTGACCCACCTATGTTGCTAAATTTGAATTGAATTTCTAGTTAATACCACATAACTTAGTAATTTTCTATTCACTCTGCCAGTCTGTACCTTTTAATTTATGTATTTTAACAATTTACACTTAAGGTAGTTACTAAGATGTTAGTACCTGAGTCTGGCATTTTACCTATTTTCTTTGCTTATGTCTTGTTGTCTTCCTGTGGGCTATCTGAACATTTTTTTAGGACTCCACTTTGACTTATTTATAGAGTTTTGGGTGTATCTCCTTGAATGGTTTCCTCAGTGATTGCTCTGCATGCTGGAATACGTACGTGTGACTTACCACAGTCTCCAGGAATCAATGTTTTAACACTTTGGGGTGAGGAAACTACTCCTCCATTTAAGTCCTTCACCTTCCCTACTTTGAAATATCATTGTCTTGAATACCAACTGTTATTATATTTTTGTTTCAGTCATCAAATATGATTAATAAAACTCATAATGGGCACCTGGGTGGCTCAGTCAGTTAAACAACAGACTCATGGTTTCAGCTCAGGTCGCAATCTTGGGGTTGTGGGATCGAGCCCTGAGTTGGGCTTGGTACTTAGTGTGGAGTCCGTTTGGGACTCTCTCCCTCTGCTCCTCCCTCTTCTCTCTCCCTCTCTAGAATAAATAAAGAAGTCTTTTTTAAAAAGCTCGTAAGAAGAACAGTCCATTGTAGGTGGCCATAATTTCTGCTCTTTCTGTTGTTCTCCCTACCTAATGCTCCAGGTTTCCTTTTTTTATCATTTTCTTTTTGGTTAAAGAATCTCCCTCAGGGGGCACCTGGGTGGCTCAGAGGGTTAAGCCTCTGCCTTCGGCTCAGGTCATGGTTTCATGGTCCTGGGATCAAGTCCTGCATCAGGCTCTCTCCTCGGTGGGGAGCCTGCTTCCCCCTCTTTCTCTGCCTGCCTCTCTGCCTATTTGTGATCTCTCTCTCTGTGTCAAATAAATAAATAAAAACCTTTAAAAAAAAAAAAGTCTCCTTCAGGGTGCCTGGGTGGCTCAGTGGGTTAAGCCTCTGCCTTCAGCTCAGGTCATGATCACAGGGTCCTGGGATGGAGGCCGCATTGGGCTCTCTGCTCAGCAGGTAGCCTGCTTCCTCCTCTCTCTCTGCCTGCCTCTCTGCCTACTTGTGATCTCTCTCTCTCTGTGTGTGTCAAATAAATAAATAAAATCTTTTAAAAAATCTTTTAAAAAATATAAATAAATAAATAAATAAATAATAAAATAATTTTAAAAATCTCCTTCAGCAATTTTAAAGGATAGGTCGGCTAGCAGCAAGTTCTTTTAGTTTTCCTTCATTTTGAGATACCTTTATTTGTTCTTCATTACTGCAAGATAATTTTACCAGCTGTAGTATTCACAGTTAATGTTTCTCTGTTTTCAGCACCTGAAAAACCTGTCTGTCCTCCCTGGTTTCAGATGAGAACTCTGTTGTCATTCAAATTGGTGTTTTCCTTATAAATGGTGTGTCTTTTCTCTCTGGCTGCTTTCAAGATTTTTTTTTTTTTTCGTTTTTAGAAGTTTGATTATGATATATCTCAGCATGGAATTCTTTAGGTTTATACTATTTGAGTATAAACCCAAAACTCACTCAGCTTCTTGAATCTGTAGGTTTCTGTCTTTCACCAAATTTGGGCTGTTTTCGGGCACCTCGGTGGCTCAGTGGGTTAAAGCCTCTGCCTTCAGCTCAGATCATGATCTCAGGCCCACCTCAGGCTCTCTGCTCAGCAGGGAGCCTGCTTCCTCCTCTCTCCCTGCCTGCCTCTCTGCCTAGTTGTGATCTCTCTCTGTCAAATAAATAAATATTTTTTTTAAAAAATGGGGCTGTTTTCAGCCATTATTTCTCCAAATACTCTGCCAGCTCTAGTCTTTTACTCCTCTCTTTCTAAGACTTCAATGGTGCAGATGTTGGATCTTTATTATTGTCGGACAGTAATAGTCTAACAGGTCCCTGAAGATCTGTCCTCTTTTCTTTTTTTTAGTCTAGTGTGTTTTTTTCAGATTATATAAATTCTACTGATCTGTCTTGACAGTCACTGATTGTATCATCTGACCTCTCCACTCTAGTATTCACCTAAACTAGTAAGAATGTTTTAAAAATTACTTTGTTTTTTAGTTTTATAACTTCCATTTTGTTCTTTATTACTTCTTTGCTGAGATCTTTTACTTTTTAAAATTTATTTCAAGGGTGCCTGGGTGGCTCAGTGGGTTAAAGCCTCTGCCTTCAGCTCAGGTCATGATCTCAGGGTCCTGGGATCAAGGCCCGCATCGGGCTCTCTGCTCAGCAGGGAGCCTGCTTCCTCCTCTCTCTCTCTGCCTCTCTGCCTACTTGTGATCTCTCTCTCTGTCAATAAATAAATTAAAAAATCTAAAAAATAAAATAAAATAAAATTTGTTTCAAGAGAATCTATGATTCCTCATTAATACTTTTTTTTAAAGATTTTATTTATTTGTTTGACAGAGAGATCACAAGTAGGCAGAGAGGCAGGCAGAGAGAGCGGAGGAAACAGACTCCCTGCTGAGCAGACAGCCTGAAGCGGGCCTCCATCCCAGGACCCTGAGATCATGACCTGAGCCGAAGGCAGAGGCCTCAACCCACTGAGCCACCCAGGCACCCCCTCGTTGAATACTTTCATAACGACTACTTTAAAATACTTGTCAGATAATTCTAATACGATTCATCATAGTGTTGGTGCCAGTCAAGTGTCTTTTCTCATTCGAGTTGTGAATAAAATATGTTAGTATATTCAATGAAACATTTATTAACAGCCAAGAGACCTAATTCTGGGATTTTAAAAAGGTGATACTAAAACTTTGATAAAAATAACCAAGAATACAATGGGCGATTCAATAAGTAGTTAAAGTGTAATGCTGTCCCTCTCTTGTTCTGAGGAAGAGAGTAGTCTTCCATCATTTTAGACTGTTGGCAAATTCATGGTGGATGTTAAAAAAATGTAACAGAATTACTATGTGAACAGCAATTCAGCCTCTAGTTTCTTTCTAGTCGTGTATGTGAGGGAAGTAGGAAATACAGCAATTTTTATCCATTTTAAAGTGGGCAGGAGGAAAAGGGAAAAGAAACAAAGCAAAAAAATATGGTAAAGGTAAAATACCATTTTGTGCCATACAGAGTGTGCAGAAGATGTGAATAAATCACTGGAGTCAGTAAAATGCAAATGTTTCCATGAACTGAAGGCGTATCATGGATAGCTTGCTTTGTGCTGCACAGCTTCAAAAAGAGCAAGGCAGCTTTGCTTTCTCGTGAAAATTGATAATTAACCAGCTCTGTGAAGGATATTGATGTGGGGGGCGGAGCAAAAATCAATCCCTGGAAAAACCATTTCCTGCTTTTCTTTCCTCTTTCCCCAGCCTATCCCCACCTACCTCAAACTCTGAACCTTCCAACCCCAACCCATTCCTTCACTTGTTTTTCCTTCCTTTTAAGCCTCAGCCTAGCACTTATTCTACTTCAGAAAAAAAAAAAAATGTGGGGGGGGGGATAAGTAAATCTCTATTTTTATGAGAATTTTCCAAAACAATAAAACAATCAATAGCAGTGGCTGTCTGATTCATCTTTAAATTCCCAGTCCTTGGCACAACAGTGATTGACACAGAGAAGTTATAGATATAAGAGAGGTGCCTGGGTGGCTCAGTCGTTAAGGGTCTGCCTTCAGCTCAGGTCGTGATCCCAGTGTCCTGAGATCAAGCCCAGGATCAGGCTCCCTGCTTGATGGCAAGCCTGCTTCTCCCTCTCTCACACCCCCTGCTTGTGTTCCCTCTCGCTGTGTTTCTCTCTGCCAAATAAATAAATAATCTTAAAAACAAAAAAAGAAGAAGAAGAAGTTATGGATGTAAGAAAGAAGGACGGAGAGTGGGAAGGCGGAAGGGAGGAGGAGAAATGTGAAGTTATTTTACACCTGCTGCGTGGTAAGCATTGAGGAAGAAGAATTGCAAAGACATGGTGTTTACGTTCATGGTGTCCATATCTGAGGGAGCTGAAGGCACACGGACCCATTCAGAGGGATCTAGGAGTTCTCTGGGACAAGACAGAAGCACTGAGTCCTCACAAGCCCTGCTCTTTCTGCTGCTCAGTACGTCCCTCCCCTGTATGCTGGTACGTCCCTCCCCCTCCCCTGCTGCTCAGTACTCCCTCCCCTGTTGCTGGTACGTCCCTCCCCCTCCCCTGCTGCTCAGCACGTCCCTCCCCTACCAGAGTGAAGTGCTGTATGCTGACAGCGGCCTCCTCCTGTGTCTTCCTCCATTTGGACTTCTCTAACAGAATGCCACAGTCTGGGGGGGGGGGGGGTCTCATAAACAATGGAAACCTGTTTTTCACAGTTGTGGAGGCTGGGGGGTCAGATGGAGCACCAGGAGGTCCAGTGTCTGGTGAAAACCCACTTCCTGGTTCACAGATGGCCACCCTCTCACCATGTCCTCACAGAGCAGAAGGGGAGCACAAGCTCTCTGGATTCTCATTTATAAGGACACTAATCTCTCTCTCATGAGGGCTTCACCCTCTTGGCCTAACACTTCCCAAGACTCTACCTCCAAAACCCTCACATTGGGTTTAGGACAGTTGGGAGGACACATTCAGTCTATAGCACCCCGCACCGTCCTTTCTCTTCACATGAAAGTGCTCAGTGCAGTTAAAGTTCTATGGCTAAAAAGCCTGTGTTGGCAGAATTCTATCATTGCTATTTCCTCCTCATCCCTACAGAGTGCAAGATAGCTATGTGGCACTTGCTTGTGTATGCCCTGTGTGATCCCTGCCAAATCTAAAGAACCATATCTGTTTCTTGTGTATGTCGTTCTAGAACCTAATGCTCAAGATTCACTAAGAGCTGGGGCTCCTGGGTGGCTCAGTTGTTAAGCGTCTGCCTTCAGCTCAGGTCATGATGCCAGGGTTCTGGGTTCGAGCCCCTCATCAGGCTACTTGCTCAGCAGGAAGCCTGCTTCTCCCTCTCCCACTTCCACTGCTTGTGTTCCCTCTTGCTGTGTTTCTCTCGGCCAAATAAATAAATTAAATCTTTAAAAAAAAAAAAAGGTTCAAGCAGGGTTGCACATGTTTTTATGAAATGAGTGGGATGGTTGGGGCCTAAATGAAGGAACATTTGTTAAGAAAGTGTCAAAAGACCTAGCCAAAACTTGGCATTTTCAAAGACCACAAAATAAGCTTCAGGACAAATAATTTTAAAATCTATTTATTTATTTTTAAAGATTTTATTTATTTATTTGACAGAGAGAAACATAGCTAGAGAGGGAACACAAGCAGGGGGAGTGAGAGAGGGAGAAGCAGGGATTCCGATGCGGGGCTTGATCCCGGGACACTGGGATCGTGACCTGAGCCAAAGGCAGACACTTAATGATTGAGCCACCCAGACACCCCACAATCTACTATTGAATGTTAAATATCTGACATATACATCCAGAACACCAAAAGGAAATTTCTTGAGATGATTCTATATCCTTAGGAAACTCATTAAAATTTTCTGGGTATCACCTGTTAGCTTTTCCAAGTCTAAAAATGAAAGTACTTTGACTGTCTCTTCCAGCTATAAGAAAACACATTAGAATGTTCATAGGTACACTTGGAGGGCACACTTGCACCCCAGTAGTGAGGCCACTGTGGCTATGAAAATTAGTGCTGGACCATGAGAAATCTGGGCAGCCAGCTTATGCAATGATCATAGGAACTTATCCATCTGGAATTTTCCAGGCTACAGAGGTTCAAAAATATCTTACTTCTGGTCTGAGTATCTCACCTAGCCACAAGATGTGCTTACCTCTACATTAGGAGTTATTTTTCCTCATCTTTGGGGCTGTGAGGTAGGAAAGGGTGATAAGTCATCTGGTTTGGTGGGGGGGCAAAAGGGGAGTGTACTCAAAAGTGGGCAAAAAACAGGAAGAGAGTATGGAAATTATATCACTATGTCTCCACAAACTATTGTTCTTTTAATCCTCCTCACCACCCCACCATGAGTTAGTGCTACTATTATTTCATAGTTAGAAAAATGAGGTTTGTCTCTTTGGGGCCACAGACTGGGTAGCTTAAAACAACAAAAATTCATTTTCTCACGGTTCTGGAGTGTCAGCAAAGGGTGAGCAGGGTTGGATTCTTCTGGAGGGTCTGAGGGAGAAACCGTCCTAGGATTCTCCTACCTCCTGAGAGTTGCAGGCATTCCTTGACATTCTTTGGCTTGACCCAGCACTGACCCACTCATCTGTTGTACTCAGCCAACGTCACCTACTGTTGGAAGCAGAGTTTTAGCCTGTGTGTTCACTTTTGAGCAGATATCCCACTTAGCAACACCTCCAAGGTCAGCGGCCATAACGAACTCCGCACTAAGATCACAAGATTCTTGAGCTTCAAATACTTTCTTCTGGTGTTGGGAGAGTCTTTCACCAAATGTCAGCTGATGGCTAACCCGCTAAATGCCATATTGCGAACTTTGGCCAGATTACATGCCCAGGATGGTCCACAAGCTTCTACCTATAAATCACTGTCTCTTGAGACCATAGCCATGAAGTAGGAGGGACGGACAAGTTTCAAATTACATCTCCTGGCTCTTAGTGCAACTTGCTATTTCAGCTTTTCAGTTTTCACAGGTTTTTCAAATTCAGTGCCAGTGGCATATCATGTATGCTGGTCTTCTATGAAGGCATCTCAACCATCCAAACTGGGACCAAGGAAACAATTAAGAAATTGCCTGTTCACCATCCAGGCCTTCAGGACACATCCTAAGGTTCAGAGAATGCCAAGAGCATCTACCATGTGGACAAAGTCCCGAGTAAAGGATGAAGAGGACAACTGATCATGAAAGAGGAAGTTATTTTTCTCAGAAGAGATGGAGAAAAACTCTTCCGTGGACATCAACATCTCAGCAGTGAGCACAACCTGAGAAATGTAACAAGAAACTGAAAAAAAAAAAAAATAGTGGTTCCTCTGCATTTCTCTCACAATAATAATTACATGGATTACAGGTACCCGTTCCTTGGCTTTGGATTTTAATCTAATAATATTTTCTGCTTCATTCCAACACCTTTTCTATGCAACTTGCCATTTTGTTGGCCCTCGAATGATCAACCTAAGTTTGCCAGGATCAAGCATGGAAGGGTGCTAATCCAGGCAGTAGGTGGGGAGGCAGGATGTGAGGGTAGGTTGCCCCAGGAGATACAGAGAATGGCCATTTAACTGGAGTATCTGGTGCTTGGGAGAGAGAAAAGCAGCTTGAAAACAAGACTGGTGCCAAACTGAAGCACTCATTGGACTTTGCTAAGAAGTTTCATTTTACATGTAGTAAAGAAAACAGATTTGTAGACTAAGAAAATTACAAAATTCATACTGTATGAAAAACTCTACTGATAAAGTACATGTGCTGGGGCATAAAGAAGCAGGCAACAGGGAACACTGATGGACACCTGTCACAAGCAGCTGGATGAGACCCGGTCTCCACCAAGACGGTGGCCAACGACATTAGGGAAAGGCCAATTCAAGAGTTATTTAAGAGGTAAGATGAACAGAAATTGGGAACCTAGTGGATGTGAGTATAAAGCAAAAGTCAGTGCATTAGACAAATCATGGTACTTGCACTAAAATTAGGTAGGCACACTCCTCTACCCAGAACTCTTAAATGACTTTTCTGAATCATGATTGACAATCTGGAATCCTCCGTCTTGTTACACTTTTCCATACTGAGGTACATATATTATGTTTTTCTACCAAATCACAGTTCCATAAATGTTCCTTTACTGACTTTATGGATTCCTCTTTTTCTTTTGTGCCCTCTAAGTGGGGATATCCTCAAGAATTTATCCATGGCTCTCTTTACATTCAATCTTTCAATAAGCCAATCAACACATACGGACCCACATGTCTGGCTTGTTCTCTTACTCACACCGAGGCCTCCAAATGCCTGCAAGCCTCTTAAATTTACACTGTCCAACTTCATCCTAAATTCAGCACATTATTATCTTTCCCTGAGAACTGGCCCCTCTATCAGTTCTTTTCTGTCCATAGTAAAGCCGTGTTTTCAGTCTCCCTAATTGGCAGCCTTGAAGCCTCATTAGTGATAAAAGAACATGGGTTTTAGAGTCAGATTCTGGGTGAATATAGACTCAACCAGCTATTAATCATATGACTCTGGTCAAGCTAGTCAACTTTTCTGAACCTCGCTTCTTCAATAGTAAAACGAGGGCAATAATACTTAACGCAGAGGAATGCCATGAGATGTAAATGAGATCCTATGGGCAAAGGGCCCAGCCAGGCACAGAGTCAGGGTTCAAGAAATACCAGTTCCAATCTCCTACACTTCTTCTTTACTTCCTATTCAACAGATCACCAACTACTACTGTTACATTCCCTTTGTTACATTTAGATTTTCCCCTTTGTCTCCATTTCCATTGGAAGTCTAAACTCTGTGTTCTCAGGGTGCCTGGGTGGCTCAGTTGGCTACATGTCCAACTCTTCATTTCAGCTCATTTCATCCTGTCATGTTCCTATTCCTAAAACATTGTTCTCATCCTGTTAAACATATGTGATATAAAAAGCTAGGCACTTAAATAAATATTTCACACACACAGGTGTGTGTGAGCATGCTTCCTCACTCATTTGTTTTATTTTAACTTGTGTGAAACAGAGGCTTTTTTGCTGCCTTCCACTTCCTTAGTATCTTCCTACAAAGATGAACTCAGAGATGGGCAATCAATGAGCATCCAGTCAATGTCATTAGCCCAGTGATAAGCAAACCAGTTCCTAGAACAGTGCTCAATTTACAGGACATATTTTCTAGAAGAAATATAGTTGATGGAGTCACAAAATTCCAGAACACAGTAGCAGTAACAAGAAGAGGCAGAATTGGGGCGCCTGGGTGGCTCAGTTGGTTAAGTGACTGCCTTCGGCTCAGGTCATGATCCTGGAGACCCGGGATCGAGTCCCACATCGGGCTCCCTGCTCGGTGGGAAGCCTGCTTCTCCCTCTCTCATTCCCCCTGCTTGTGTTCCCTCTCTAGCTGTGTTTCTCTCTGTCAAATAAATAAATAAAATCTTTAAAAAAAAAAAAAAAGAAGAGGCAGAATTATTCTAGAGGAAAGACTTCAGCCAGGTGAAACCCATGATAGAAAACATCTCACTGACAGTAACTATAAGGACAACACCGTGAGAACTTAGGGTGATGAAGAACATGCATGGGAACCACAAAATCCTGCGAGGTAGCTGCAAGGGGCTAAGGAGGAGTAGCAATGGGGTGCTGTCATTTAATGGGTACAGAGTTTCAGTTCTGCAAGATGAAAAGTTTTGGAGACTGGGTTACACAACAATGTGAATGTACTTAAGAGTACTAAACTGTACTTTTAGACACATGTAAGTGGTTAGTTTTTCTATGTATTTTTATGATTTTTAAAATCTCTTTAAGAAAATAAGAAAAATCCTAGACAGCTGAAAGTGTGTGCCTCAGCTAGGGGATTAATAAAATAGGAAGGAAAGCATCCCTAGGTTCAGGGATGTGCTCTTGCTATGGTGTTCCTATCAGAGCCTATCTCTGTCTCTGTCACAGAGATCTTGTCATGATATTTAAATTTCCTTTCTAGCTGCTTGACTTCCCTACTAGACTAGAGGTTTCTTTAAAGTAGAGACAACCTCTTTATGATGGCATCCCTGATACCTAACACAGTTTGTGGCATGAAGTCGCATCCCATAAATATTTGTCAAGTAAAAACGAATGATGAATGAATGAATGAAGAGCAAGGCACTCTATATAACTTTTTTTCAGAGTGCTTCCCGCATATTATTAACTCATGGGGTACAACTCTATGTGGTAGACATTATGATTATTACCATTTTACATAAAAGGAAACTGAGAGGGATGCCTGCATGGCTCAGTCATTGAGCATCTGCCTTCGGCTCAGGTCATGATCCCGAAGTCCTGGGATTGAGTCCCACATCGGGCTCCCTGCTCAAAGGGAAGCCTGCTTCTCCCTCTCTCACCCCTCTGCTTGTGTTCCCTCTCTGGCTGTGTTTCCTTCTGTCAAATAATAAAATTTTTAAAAAAAGAAAGGAAGGAAGGAAGGAAGGAAGGAAGGGAGGGAGAGAGGGAGGGAGAAAGAATAGAAAAGAAAATCTTGAGTCGGGCATAGACTGGCTCCAGGTAAACCTTACCTGGTGCAGATGGTCATGGATGGGTTGGGGAGACAGAGAGCTATGAGTTTCCTAAAATCGCCTGCAGAATTTTATGTCCTTACACATGTGTGTTTTTCTGGAGGAATGATTCATAGTATTCATTACAATCTGAAAGAGCTATTTGACTAAAACAACAAAGTCAGAACTATGGCTTTAGTATCTTTGCTTATCTATTATAGCAGAATATTTCCATTCCAGGTACCAAGTGAGAAAGAACTATAATAACTTTGTGATGTAAACTGAAGACATGCTTCAGGGCTCCTTTTGGATGGACAGAGTGAGAGAAAAGAGTGAAATATTTATCTAACTTGAAAGATAAGAGAGTTTCATGCAAAATGTGGTGGTAAGTTGCTAGTTACTTCTACTGCCCTTATCAGTGATTTTTTTAGAATTCGAGCAATTTATTTTAAAGATTTTATTTATTTATTTGATAGAGAGAGAGATCACAGGTAGGCAGAAAGGCAGGCAGAGATAGAGGGGGAAGCAGGCTCCCTGCCGAGCAGAGAGCCCAAAGCAGGGCTTGATCCCAGGACCCTGAGATCATGACCTGAGCTGAAGGCAGAGGCTCTAACACACTGAGCCACCCAGGCACCCCTGAAGGAGAACAATTTTTTAAGAAATGAAGCTTGAATTAGATGAATTGGATAAGGAATGAGGAACAGGTCAGGCTGTGTGCCTACTTCTTCTCAAGACCATCCTACCACCCTTTACCAAAAAAAAAAAAAAAACCAAGCAAAACTGTTGAAACACCACTCAACTTTGTTCAATTATTTTTTCAACTGAAATATACATAAACCATCTCCAGTTCTTTTCTCCCCTATCAAGCAATAATCAGAACAAAAAGTCCTAGAATATTATAAATAGTAGGCAGAATAAGATCAATATTCTTTTCCAAAATGGCCCCAGGACTTGCAGGGAAGAGGTTGAAACACAGCAGGAGAAACAGACAAAAAAATTGACTCTTTCCTAGTCAGTGCTTTTCTTTACTGAATTTCCCTAGTTATTATATTTAAGTTTGGCTACTGGTCATATAAATATAAAAAGGTAAATAGTGTCACTCCGCTCTCTTGAGAAAACTCCAAATCCTGTGTAATTACAGGCCGGGAGACAGATAACAGCAGGCTAGGGGTTAGAGACTCATGTTTGCCTTTTTGTTATCACCTGTCGAAATTTGCTCGGAAGGTAAGAAAACAGTGCTGTTTATCTGGATTCGTAGCAATCTCTAACTCTAACTTTTGGAAACGTCAAGCTTTGACTGTGACCATGTTGGCAGAGTCTAATAAATTGCTTTGTAAATGAAGCAGACAACACTGATTAATTATGTTTTACAATACAGCGTTAGTAAAAAGAGAAAGGTTTTCTTCCCCTAAATTAAACCTTAGGCCTCTTCTGCAAGAAAACTAATAAAAATTCGGTTGACTTATATACAGGCTGGCCATGAAGTCCAGGATACATAGATAATATTCTATCTCGTACACATGGAATACAAAATATTATGTAGGCAGACTTGCCTGTGTTCAGACTTTAAGAACAGCCTACATAAGGTGTTAGAGGGACACTGAAATGGGAAATGAGTATGTCTGTACCAAAATGCCAGCATACAGGACATGAACTTGGATGAGAATAGAAGCAGTAACTTCCAGTAACACAGATTAATTTGATAATTTAAGTCCCTCAGCTTCGCCTTCTCCTTCAAGTATCTGAATGAACCAGGTCAGGACAATCTCTGTGGTGTGTCTATAGGCAAAGAAATCAACATGGAACACCCAAATCAAACCAGACCCACTCTCTGCTATCAGATAGGTAGATCATGCAGTAGAGAGAACACTTCTCGACTCTGAAGACTGGTGTGGATTATGAAAGCTCTCCGAAGACCACAGCAGGGGGCAAGGACTGATACAGACAAGTTTGACCTAGGAATCAAAGTCAAGTTGACCAGATGATCCAGACATTTAAATGAGAACATCCAATTAATTTCCTAATTCTCTAATTGAGTACATTTCAATATTCCAATAACTGTACAACAGCTGGCGTTTTATTAAATAAAAAGAAGAAATAATACATATTAGATTTAAAGATGCAAAGTCTTTCCCATATTTTAAAATATTGTGTGTAAGTGATTAGAATTTGGCATGGTTCCTACCCTAGTCACTTTCTTTAGAAACCTAATCCAGTGAGAAATATTTTGTAAAAAATAATTTACTATCCAGAAAGTTTTCCTGTTTCCAAGATAAGAAAGCCTGTTCTGCCATCCCAGCAGGCAAGGATTGTTTAAGTTACTAGATAACAAAGTTGTTATTGATTCTATTATTTTTACTCTTCCTGATTCCCTGCAGTCCGAAGGGACTTTGTCAGACAAGAATGATTTTATAAAAAGGAGTCGTTATTTTTGTTGTAACTAGCCTCATTGTGACAGATGGGATCCTAGTGTTTTCTCACTGCCCTTTACTCAGGAGCTAGGAGCACGGAAAGCAAATAACCAAGAAACCAACACACTCATAGTAATCTGGATTTCTCAGCGCTGAGCCAGAACACTTGGAAATCAAATATTGGCCTCCTCCTGAATACCCCTTTTAGCCTGTTGTTGTTAACCAGTTTAACATTCCCTTATCACATGCTCATGTGGGCAGAATTAAATGGAATTAGCCACAAATTATATAAAATTCATTTACCTTTAAAGGAAGCTATTTGGTCATGTTCAATGTAGAGAGAATATGGCATTAAGACACAAGTTATAATGGTACTGCCTAGAGATGAATCAATTTGCTTTGGTTTTATTGCCTCCCTTTATTTGCCCTTACGTGTTAGCTACTGTGGCTGGAAAAGCTCAGCTCAACTCTGCTGAGGCCACAGTGGAGCCACACACATTAACATCCCAAGGAGAGTCCCACTGCTTCCAAAGAGCTCAGGGGGAGAGGCATAGTAATAAAGTAAGATCATGCTGAACCTTTCTAAGTCTTCAGTCACGCAAAGCAAAAATGGACGTGTAAGACAGAAAGGAAAACCTGGAAATGTTCAGGATTTATAACCCACTGTGAAAATGTCCAGGATTTATATATGTGGTTTGCTCATGTAGAGTTTCAAATAACATGCTTTTCTGCACGGACTTAAGCATTTTCCCATATGTTTCCTCTATTTAAACCTCACAACAACCTTATGATATAGAGAGGTATATTTTTATTTGAACATTAAAGCTTAAAGAATGCTTGTTCTTTGAGAGCATCTATGAGTCTCCATATATCAAACAAATTATAGCTCAAGTGTTTGTTTCCTGTTGTTCTCAATTCATAGTGTTTAAGAATGACCTTGGGTGTGTTTAAAATGCAGATCCTCATGTCCTACCACACCCCACATATGTAGGGTCTGAAAGGAGGCTACTTACATTCTATAAGCATCCTAGTGATCTTAATGGTTCATGAATCACTTTCAGAAACCCTACCCTATGAATCTGTTACTTCATCGGTTAGTAGAAATCTGTACCTTATCAGATTTGCTTAAAGGTGTTACAATATGTAATTGGAGAAAATACACAAAATAAATTTATTCAAATACAGCTTCTCTCTGTACAACAATATCCTGATAAGACATATCTACCATAGGAAGAATTACTAATAGGAAAATTCAATGAATTTGAGACCACAGTCTAACAATCTGCCTTTACTTTCATTACTGCAGGAGAGGGAATGATTGTACCTTAGGCTGAGCTGACTCCCCCACTTTTAATCCACACAGATTTCTAATTTTAACACTTTTCTATTGGTCTTAGATACAGAGGATATGCAGAGGGATCACTTTGACGAGGGCATTTCTTCTTCCAAAGAAGACCAGGGTTGCAGACAACCACCTTCCTTACCTGGGAAAAGCAGGAATGGAGCAGGATTCCAGGAGTGCTCCAACCCAGACACTAGAACTGCTCCCTTCCTTCCCAAGCCACTTGAGGGTTTACAATAACAGTCTCATCTCCAACCTGGAGATGGAAGAACCATGGAAAATACAGTGAGGGAGGGCCCTCTGGCTATAAGGCACTGCTTCAATGCTGGATCGCGAATCTCCTGGGATAGGAACAGTGTATTTAGCTGTGGTTAGTTCACCCACCCATCATATCTTCTGTTCAGGGCTTTCTTAGATTAAAGGTGAAGCCCTTGCGTCTCCTTCACACCTGTTTCTCTCTGTGTGGTGTGTGGAGGGATGGCAGGAGCGAGTGCCATCCAGTGCTCTCTACCTCCTCTACCCAGGTAAAGCAGCGCCTCACTTCGGGGCCCATTCTCTTAAAAGACAGGGTGTTTCTGAATATACCTTTCTAGGTCTACCTGCCTGGCAATGCCCTTAAACATGGACTTGTGGTAACAGCTCTGCCAATCTCTTGGCTACAATAATGATCAATAGTTAAATACTTATGGATGTACTTAACACAATGCTTGGGGGGGAGGAAGAGTCGACCGTTTGTTCGGTGTCTGTGAAGAGGCAGGAACATTAGATATTTTGTCTGATTATCACAAAAATAATTTTTAAAAATATTTCTTCATGGTCTACTACATAGCAAGACAGTATACGGTCACATCTAAAGCCCGATCTTCTCAGCCTGGATCTAGGCTGTGTGATTCTGGGCAGGCTACCTACCATCTTTATGCCTCGTGTACTGCACAGTAAAATAGGAATAATAGGACCTACCTCATGGGATTTTAGTGAGGACTGGCAAATGTGCCAGTGCCTGGCTCCCTGTGTTTGCTGCTATTATTATTATTATCTACGGTGGGTGTACTTTATGGGGCAGTATATTGCTTCCATTTTACAAATAAGGACAGAGAGGCTTCGGGAGTTATATAACTTGCCAGGGACACACAGCTCGTGTGGGGTAAGGCCAGATTTGGAAGATGGGTATATGCAGCTCCTAAGAGTTTTCCCTGGTACACCAAAGCCAGAACACATTTCTTCCACTGAGTTTCTGTCGCTCCAAGAGATTGCAGACATGCACATATAAAGGGCCATACAACTATTTAATCAATAAATATTACTGAAAATATTTGACCTGCCAACTAATAAACCATGTGAAATGCGGGATGGTTCAGGAAGACCGCTGGAATGGCCAGGAAAGCTGGGTCAAGCCTCCTTTGGGTTCCTGGAAGGAAAGTTTCCCAGGAGAACAAAGGATTAGTCATAGGAACAGTGATAGGAGGGGGTGAAGGG
>PITA01028563.1:0-19198 GCA_004023965.1 Spilogale gracilis | reverse complement strand
TCTGAGCCCCGAGGTCCGCTGGAGTCCGCACCTGCTCTTCACAACTCCGTGCTTCTTCACATCGGGTAGGACAAGCCAAGAAACCAGATTAAAACGTGATCCACTGGTCCTCAGCCTTTAGAACCCAGTCTGTCTTCCGCTTTGACTGGAGCGGCACAGAGAGCCCGGCACAAATCAGATGCACAGATCATCCCCCAGCCTGGCTTGGGCTCTCCGCTGGCACGTCTGTCCCACCTGAGTTGTGCTAGAATATCTAAAATGTGTCCAGGTGGCCTGATTTTTAGATCTCTCTGACCTGAGATTGGAATGAGATCATCAGTGGGTCAGCAAGAAGAGGTGGGGGAGACGGGCCACTCCTTAAGCTCACAGACTCCAGAGGTTTTAAGGGGCTGGGGCCTGATGTAGCCAGATCACGGCAGCTTGTCTGCAAACAATACCTGCGTCAGGCGCGTTTGCGGGACTCCACGATGGGATGGTTGGCAAGAGGGTCAGAGTCGTTGCCAGGTTTCCAAGGGCTTCAGGAAGCTCTGCCAGTTGTAGGTAAGATAACGTCGTCTGCAGCCGTTTCCCGTGTTTCATCTATTCTTTCTTAAGCCCACACACACGTACTGGGCACAGCTAAATGTTCCACTCCGCTCTCCGGGCTGGGGAACGCTGCAGTGAGCACGCGGTCATGAGTCCTGCGGTATTTCTAGCTCGAGGCTCGCGTTTTTACTTGCTCTATCGCAATTATCTGCCGTTGTTGGTGACATATTTAATTTTTGCTTTGGAGTGAAAATTTTGGAAACGTTCATACATCCAGGGTTCTGAGAAGGCTGCTTCCTTCCTGGCGAACACGTCTATTTTTTATAAGGAGATAATATCTTGCCCTGTTATCATAACTTCCTGAAAAGAAAGGTACTGTGTGGGCTGAGCTGCAGAGAGGCAGCTTATGTTTCGAATGGTCTCCAGGGTTAGGTCTCGTCAGCCTCTGCTGGGAGCTGATGTGGGAGTTTCAACTCATTTCTTGGTAGTCAGTTTTTGCTTATACCCAGGCTGGATTTGAACAGCACACAGGAAAGAGACACATTGCATCGAGTAACTACAAGACCTCCAGCACATCAGTTCCTCAGTTATAAAATAACTACAAATATTGCTTGACCTAAAGAAATGGTATGGGTTCCTAGGCAGATGGAAAAGGAGAGGGAATTACTTCAAAATGCCAGGCAGGCCAGCGGCCTGGCAGAGAGTTCTAGCTTCCCGGTCAGATGTAAGATGTGCATTCTCTTTCAGGGGCAAATGACAGCCCGAAAACGCTCAGTGGAGGAAGGGGCAGTCGGGAAAGGTACCTCTTTCATCTGCACGCGCCCATCTCTAGAGACAGCCCGGGGAGTCGTGAGTTGCTGTTTCATTCTCTGCACGTTTTCTTCCACTCCCTCCTCCTGTAATAGGCCAGACAGAGCCAGATTAAAGCCACCGAGATTCCAAAAACGTATTCGGGATATCAAATATACAGAGCATAGAGCCTGGTCATTACGCTAGTCTAACCCTGCAAGCCGTGACTTAGCCATTTAAAGTGAGCCTACCATGTCAAACAAGGGGGAGCAGTGGTGGAGAGTCCTTGAGCAAAGCACCACTGATCAGAATCCCAAGCAGGTGAGGCCTACCAGCTAGTGAGCTCCTAAAACACAGAATGAAGGAAGAGAAGCCGAGAGACTAGGTTTTCCCGGGCTTCGGACTGAGGTAACCTGATCCCATCAGCTTGTCTAGGACAACACCTCCATTCAGCTCATTTGCAGGACTCCCAAGTCCTTTTCCTAAGAGAGCAGAGATTTTGTTCTACGTGAAGAGCCCAGCTCTTCTGACTGCCAGTTGGCTTCACTCATCCCTCCATCTTGTCCTTGAGCCCACTAAGGAAAAAGGTTATTAGAAGAGAGAAAAAGAATGAAGTAGTTATTGAATTACCAAGGAATGGAGAGAATGGAGAATGAATTCCAACGAATGAGCTGAGAGGCAGAAACGCTCCCCGACACATGGCTGCTCCAGACCCCAGCAGCCATGCAAATTCAGTCTCCCTAATACTGCGATATTAATCTGATCCCACACTATCCCTGCCACCCTGGCTTCCTCCTGAGACCCCCAGGACATAGAGCGAGGTCGGCGTCTCTAGTCTTGCCTCCTTGGGTTGTGTTGGGTTAGGGTTTATGGGTTGCATATGTGCACCATATAGAAAAAAAAACGTGATGGAGGTCACAAGGTAGGTCTTCACCTTGCATTTGAGGTTGGCTTTCTAGATTAGGAAATCTGCAGGACAGCCGTCATTTGTGTCTCTGAGATCCGGTGTCTGTAGAATGAGCACCTGGCTCTTCATGGTGGGTTACACCTTCCCAAAGGGCCTCAGCAGACATTGGCCACATGGCCGGGAAATTTAGTTTCACAGTAAATAAATGTAAAGCCAAAGAAGTCTGAAGCCACAGAACCTTGACTTTGGTCCTCTAACCCCAGAGCCCATGACCATCCCTTGGACCTAAAGCAGCAGAGTGGAGGGGCTGCCTCTGTTGTGTTTCCATCTGCACCACCCTGCCCCCCCTTCTGTGAGACCCCCGGCGCCATGGTCTCTGAGGCGTGGAAGGAGACCCAGGCTGCGCTAGACTCTGACAGGAAGGACGTGGACACGGCCCCGGGAGTGAGTCTCTGCTCTGCACTCTCTCTCTCCAGGCCCAGTTCAGAGGCCAGTTCTGAGCATTTGAAAAGAAAAGGTGGGGGAGGGGGGCAGGGGGAAGGGGGAGAGGAACAGGAGCAGCAGCAAGAACAGCCCACGGTTCCCTGCAGAGGCCCTGGGAAGCAGGGAATCACACGCAGGTTGGTTGCTTTCCAAGGGTGACCAGCAGGCACCTCGTTGTTGGCAACATTAAAATTCCTTCCTCCGAGGCCTTTGTGACCTGCAAATCAGGGTGGAAAGTAGAGCCCTTCCGGCTCTGAAGAACTGCTTGCCGCTCCTAGACCCCAGGCCCAATCCTGGAGGCCTCCCTGCAGCTGCTTCTCTACTTGCTGGGGCATCCCTGATTAGAAGCAGGTATCACAGATAGGGACTGTCACTCAGCTCGAGGATGTCCACTTGGGAAGTCCTGCCCTCTGATGAAGGACATGCTTAGGGCCTCCTCCTTTCTTGGCAGGGAAAAAGCCCAGAATGAGGAATAAGGAGTAGTTTCCTTAATCGTGGCTGTCCAGGGAGCAGGGAGGGCCCAGCACAGGCTCCTAGAGCCCCACTGCACAGGATCAGGTGTCAACATTTTGAAACAGAATAATGGCAGATAATAGCATTTTTGTACAATGGCTTATACAAGTGATCTGGCTTCAAAAGCTCTCTCCCCAGCCACATGCTGAGAAGAGGTAGGTGGGGCTGCTGCCCGAGCCCAGGGAGACCCGCCTGGTTCCATTTGAACTTCCCACCCCCACCTCGAGACTGAAAATAAGACACTCCCAGCCTCAACAGTGACAGCAACTTTTCTCCTTCTTCCTGTAAATCACTAAGGCAAGGAACTTCTGGAAAGGTGTGAAGTTCTAAGTCTCTAGGAGTTTGGGTTTTTAGATCATCCAGTTTATTTCAAGACTTTGAATGGTTCTGCCTTCGTCTATTTGTATTCCTCAAATACTCGTGTCATGCATGACAAAATGTCATCTCACATGGGTTCTGCCCTGAGTCCTAACATTTACAGCAATAAGGAGGAGCAAGGCAGAGAGAGAGAGAGACCGGGAGACAGAGACAGAGAGTTTTAAGGGAGAGAAGGGGAAGAGAAGAGAAACTGATAAAAGACAAAAAATGAGGGGCAAAAAGAGATGAGGTAAGTGGGAAGGTTTCTCAGAAAAGACAAGACAGGGAAAGGAGGGACAAGAGAGCTTTGAGAGATGGACTGCAGATAGAAGGAGAAACAAGGAAACAGGAGAGACAATGAGACTTGGAGAGACTTGTAAGACAGAGAGATGAGAGATAGAAAGGTCAGAGAGAAAGTCAAGAGATGATGGAAGATAGGGGCCAGGAAGCAGAATGAGAAACAGAAATGGGCAGAAAATGAGACAGCTAGACATCAAAAGAATAGTCGAGGCAGAGAGAGAGAGAGAGAGTTCAATCTATGGACAGAGAGACAGAGACAGGGGGAGACGAGGCCTTTGTGGCTGCTGGAGGTAGGTGTCAGCCTTCTCTGTTCTCAGCCGACTGCCCCCCTCACCCCAGAACTACCCTCCCAAAGTGCTCCTCGGTGGCACAGAGAGCCTCGGTCTCTTCATTCGGCTCCTACAAGAAAGTGCAAGGCCCTTTATTCTTTTGTGTAAACAGTTCTCTAGCTGAGGATAAGTGATCTCTACAATTCATAGTAAATGCTACTGTCTCCAGAGCTACTTCTCTTACCACGCATCTTCTGATGGGAGTCTTGACTGGGCTCTCCTATCCCTAGGCTGGGGTGTCTTTGTAGGAGTTTTTCCTCTGCTTTGGTACAGGGATCTTCAAACATGAATCTCCATTTCTCAAGGCTCGATTTACCATCAGGGACATGGACGCTGTAGGTGGGCTTACATTTACTATACTGGGCTCTGGGTATATCGATTATTTTCTGGTTTGTTATTTCCTCCTTTTAAAAAAAGATTATTTATTTATTTATTTATTTATTTATTTATTTATTTGAGAAAGATAATGAGAGAGAGAGTACATGAGAGGGGGAAGGTCAGAGGGAGAAGCAGACTCCCCTCTGAGCAGGGAGCCCGATGCGGGGCTTGGTTCTGGGACTCCAGGATCATGACCTGAGCCCAAGGCAGTTGCTTAACCAACTGAGCCACCCAGGCACGCTGGTTTGTTATTTCCAAAGAAATCTATAACCTCTTCTAATAAAATGAATAATGGAAAGTGATTTTAAATGATCTGTTTGTGATCTGCTGTCAAAGGAGCATCTGATGCACTAAACACTCGGCACCTTGGAGCTCTGAACATCTCTTCCACTGTTTTGAACAAAATGTGCTCCCTTATCTCCAGGTCTAAATCTATTAGCAGAAAATAACCAAGGAGACGTTCAAAACAGAGTTGTTTGAATATATAGTTAAGGTCTCTCAAGGGGATGACAGGTGTTACACGGAAAGGCAGTGGACAACATGTCTAATGCTGTAGTCATGCCTTTTACCGAATTGTCTCAATTCCTCCAGGTTGCTAGGCGATGGAGAAAAATCATATCCAAGCAAGGAAGAAAAGAGGCCAGATGGGGTTAATAGGTGCAAATCAACATAAGACTTGGATGCTTCTCCTATTTTGCTTCGTGGCACAGTACTTACCTCAGTACCTAGTGTTGTGAACACATGATGAAAGAAAGCATCGAGCTCCTTCTCGTCTATGTATCCTTTTTCTAAATGCAACAAGAGATGCATAAGTGATAGTCACATAGAATGACATGTGACATTTACTATTTATGTACATTGTTTTGAATCTCACGGTCTGTAAGGTCCCCATGAATACTGTTCTCTACTATTCCAGTAACTAAGTACTAGCATCTAACTTCTCAGAGACACAGTAAACATACATTCAAGAGTAAATGCTCTGTGCTGGGTTTAAATGAATCTTTGGAAAAGGAAAGTGATTAAATACATTTTAATCCACATACATTTTAATCCACAGGCAAACATGAGTTTTAGAAGAAAATCCAACCCAAGGGTTTGGAAGCTTGGAAAAATTTAACAGGTGTAATTCTTAAGTCTTTGCAGAGTCAAAACACAAATAGCTGTTTTGTTTATGGTTGTTGAATTGTTACTGAAGATACAGCACATGTTAAGTGGTTCCATTTTCTTTTCAAGTAGTTTTGTTCTTGGGGAGGGGAGCAGCATCTTTTTGAAAATTGGTAAAATTCGTCCGCCTTTTAAGGAGCACCTTTAGAGAGGGCTGACGTCAGACAGCTGCCTCCCAGCCACAGACCTCGAATATATGTTGTCATATATGGTGTATCATCCTAGACACACACACACAGATTGTGGGGGACCAAGTCCCTCCCCCGACCCTGAACTTACACAGACACCTAGATGTGTATTTCCAGTATACCTAACATCTCTTGGGTTTGGTATAGGCATTAACAACGCTGGAAGACAGATTTCCCTGCGAGGAAAGACGGGAAGGGGAAACTCTAGGTCCTTTCCGGAGTGGTTGGGCTGGGGCCACGCGCACACCTGGATGTGCCTGTTCCACTTACCATCCGCGTCAAAGCGCTGCCACACCTGCCAGAAGCCCGCGGCGTCAAAGCGCCCCTGAGCGGCTCTGCGGGCGCTGTCCATGGTGCTTCACGCGAAGCTTAGGCACCTGCGGGCCACGAACACCGGGAACTTCCGCAGCGGCTCCTGCCTGACTCTCTCGCCTGCTTCCCCGCTCTCTGGTTTGCTTTGAGTACCCGTCAGCAGGACAGAGGCGAGGGTGGCTGGCCAGGCGGCGGGTGGCAGCGCCCTGGCGTCGCTACAGTCCCTAAGCCGCCACCGCGGAGCCCGCCCTCCTGCAGGCTCGGGGCCCCGCCCCGCCCCGCCCCCGCACAGCCCTGGGGGCCCTCTCTGCCTCTGCGCTGTGGGAGACGGGGGACAAAGGCGCTGTCCTGAGGCCTCCGTGGCTAACTGCATTTGCCTTTTAACTTGTCTGCCAGACTCAGAGAAAATAATCCCCCTTACCTTTGACTGAACACCCCAAATCTGTGCCCCTCTGGAGAGGCATCCGTTTTAGGGCCCTTAGGACCTGCTGACTTAGAAATTGTGTGTGGGGAGGGTGGGGGTGAGGTGGAGAGGGGTGATGCTGGTAGTGGTAGGAGATTAGCAGTGAGCGAGGAGACGTCAGCAGCAATTATCTATCCCCTAGTATTAGGTCATGCTTATTGTTACGCTATAATGCACCGTAAGGACTTGCAACTAAATAAGGCTTCTGCAAGGAACTGTGGTTTAACACAGGGTACCAGAATGTTAAGGGAAGTCTAAACCATGCCATGCTCTGCTGGGAGAAGAGGGTCAGGGGGAGACGTGGTGGGCAGTTGCAGAGATCTTAGGTAGAAGACTTAGATGATTGAGTTTGGCTTGTAAGAGCCTCACCAAGACCAAAGGGTAAAAATCATTCAGAGGAGCGAAGAACTCTGTCTAATGATCACACTGTTCCAAATTTGATTGGTGCTTTGTGCAGTAGGGAACTGACGAGCACTGATTACTTCTGATTGTGGGCTTAGAACTTTGTGTTGAGGGCTCCATGGGAAGGAGCTTTGGTATGAAATGAGTTGGACAAGATACAGATTTTCTTTATGACACTGGCTGTAGCATTAGCATTCAGATTTGTTTTAAAAAGCACATATGGGGGCAGCTGGGTGATTCAGTTGGTTAAGGGTCTGGCTTTTGATTTTGGCTCAGGTCATGATCTCAGGGTCCTGAAACGGAGCCCCACCTCTGGCAGCATGCTGGGTGAAGCCTGCTTGGGATTCCTGCCGCCCTTCTCCCAGCACACACACACACACACACACACACACACACACTCTCTCTCTCTCTCTCTCTCTCTCTCTCTCTCAAAAAAAAAAAAAAAAATTCAAGAAGTACATATCCCAAACTACAGTAGCCAAAGGAACGTGACACTGCTGGTCAGACAGTCCCGAGTTAGGACCCGAGCTCTATCAGTTGCTAGCTTTGCGACCTGGGCCATTAGTTTGTATCTGTCTGAGACTCTTGTTTTCTCATCTGTAAAGTGAGGGTTATAATATATGCTTTGGAGGGTTGCTGTGCGGATCACAGTCCCTCATGGGAGTGCACTATAACTGCTGTGGTCTTATAGAGGATAAGAGGTGACTGTATGATTTTTTAAAATGATGTGGAGAAAAAAAATAAATAAATAAAAAAATAAAATGATGTGGAGAAAAAAGGGAAGTGAGAAACTTCACAGCTAAGAGGAGTCGAATAAGACATCATAATTAATGCAATATTGTACCTTGGTTAGGATCCTGGAACATGAGGCAAAAACTAAGAAAACTTGAACAAATATGGACTTTGGTTAATAATGAAAAAAAATGGTTTAGAAGCAAATAGCTCTGGGTTTAGGGTCCAGCTTTGCCTCGTACTAGCTGTGATATTGGGCAAGTTACTCCGAGGGAACCTCATTTTCTTCATCATAAAAATGGGGATAGTTGTAAGCATTTTCTCCTACATTGTTGTCATAAAGGTAAAATGGAAAAATATATAGAAACTTAGCATAGTAAACACTCAATGTAGGTTAGCTAGTAAAACGATAAATCTCCGTACATAGACATTTAGACGATGGTGAAGTAAGCTTCAGGATTTTTGAGTAACCATCACTTCTGGGGAAGGGGTTGGGTGTAACTGTTGAGGAACATAGAGGGACGAGAGGGTGACTAGTCAGGGTCCGTAGTTATTTGTGGCCCTGGGTGATTATGGATACAGTGTCAGACATTGGCCAGGAAGAGTAATCTGCACGAACTCACCAAGGTGGTGACTGATCCTGTTTTCTGATAAATAATGGAAAAAGGGAAAATAAAGCAAATGTCAGAAGTAATAATCAAGGTCTAATATGGGGGGTGATTAAGTAATTGATGGTAAGTCTCTGTGATGGGCTTTGTTGTGTGCACAGAAATCTTAATTTTAAAGCCTGATCTCATGCATGTGTGTGCACGCTCACACACACACACACACACACACACACACACTGCTGAGAATATAAGAGCAAGCTAGCAAAAAAGTATGTTACAAAAGTGTGCATATAGTATGACCCAGTTCTGTAAAATAAAACACATGTTTCTATACATAGAAAGAAAGGAAGGATATACACTAGTGATATAAATGATGTTTATCGCTGGAATGGGGAAGAGGGAGACTCATAGGTGGTTTTAATTTTGCTGTCTGTAATTCCGTTTTAGAACTTTCTACAATAAGCATATAATGAAAACTTTTCACTTTTTAAGGAAATTTTTGAAGTCTTTAAAGACTTTTTTTAAATTTCAGGGAAGGAGGAAAGAGGCACAGCTACAGAGACTGCCGTTCTCCTTGGAACCAGGGAACACATGAATTCACTGGAAGCAGTTTCCAGGAGCCTGGCAGGGGCGCTCAGTGGGGCATTTAATTTCCAGGTGATAATTTTTCATTTTCTTCTATCATGACACTAAGTAGATAATGTTCGGTCACCTTGCATTCTCTCAAATACAGATTTCCTTGGGGGAAAACATCCTAACCCTTGACAAAGAAGAGACCAATTGAGAAAGTATTTTAAAATACTGGATCAGCAGGACTCACGTAGAAGACTTTCTCACTGCCGAGGCTTCCCTACCTGGAGGTGGAGTGAGGGGAGCGGGGGTGTGGTAGAACCAGAGGTGATTTACCCAAGACCCTCTCTGTCCAACCAGAAAACTCAGAGGAAAGCAAATACAAAGTAGCTAGGATCAACCTAAAATAAATTATGCAACTGGTGGATTAATGTAGCCCCTTCCACAGAGATTTTAATTTAAATTGTCTGGAATGAGGACTGTGCACTGATATATTTTTAAAGCTCCCCTAGGACTTATGTTAGAACCACTGAGTAGCCCTTTGTCTGTTATGTATTTTGGTCATTCTGTGATTTGGACATCACTTCTCTAAAGGACAATATGGAAAGCTCTTTGAATGTGCACTTCTGAATCACTCTGGTGAGTTTGACTGGTGGCCGAGACTGGGTGTGCGATGGGTTGTTTTCTTTTTCCAGCCCTGCTGGTCTCCTCCTTTCCTGCAGTCATTTCCTGCTTTCCTTATTAGTGTAGCTGATCGACGGTTAGTTGCACCAGAGACGCCAGTGATCTGTAATTTGGAGCATTGCTAATTACCCCGATGCACGCATTCAGCCCTTGACTTAGAATGGCTGCCTCTTTTCACAGACTCAGAATGGAATTCCCAGCTGGAAATATAAACAGTGCCATCCTTGGCATTATCCTCCCGTGTTTATCGAACACGGGAATAATGGTGGAGCCCTCATAGACTATATAGTAGACCTGAGAACTTTAAGAGATTGTTTTGGCTTCATGGTGCACCAGCTCCAAAGGACAAAGGAAATAAACAGTCCTGAGGACCATTTTGCAGGATACAGTGTTAAAAAGCTGGTGTTGCTTCACAACCACAGAAGTTCAATAAATGTCACCAAACTGTACACTCAAGGAAGGCAGATATTATGGTATGTGGGTGATATGTCAGTATAGCTCTTTAAAAATTGACCAAAAAAAAAATGGCAATGTTTGTCCTACTCCTTATCGTTAGCCCTGTTTCTCCATTCTCTGAGGACACAGATTGGGCATCGGGGTGAGGCATTAACCTTTTCTTCCACGTGCTCTGGGTTTATAGAGCTCTTCAACATGACTAGCTGACTCCTAGCTTGTCCATAAGGAAAATACTGCCTGTTGAAACCCTTTAGAGCTCTGGGACTGAGGTCCATTCAGCAAGTCAGTTTTGCTCAATTATCTAAGTATTTGTTGAGTGCCCAGCAAATGCCAGGTGCTGGGCAGGACTTGGAAGGGGCGGCATGAGACCATGCCTGACAGCAGGCTCGGATCTCAACTGAAACAGACAACTTGAAGTTTGGGGCCCAGGAACTAGAGTCTCAAGGAGGAGTACCTCAGAAAAGTACCATGGAGTACATGTATTACTCGTTGGTGAATTTTCTTCCAAAACATGAATTCATTGCATTTAATAGCATATATAGTCTTCTTTTTTTTCGCCTGTGAACGGCAAGTGAACCTTCAAATGATAAAGCAGGTGATCCAAGTGAATTATTTAAGACGATAATCCTTTCTGCTATGAAACAGTGATCACTGAAACTTTCTTTGTCCTCTTGGGATCACTTTCAGTTTCAGCTCTGGCTGCTTGTTGCCAGCTGTTTCGGTTCTCAGCATTGCGTCCGTCACGCTCGCTGTTCTATTTACTGTTTCCCTCGAGGGTGACACGGTTATAACCACCTTCTAGCAAAGGTCTGCCTGGCATCTGCCTCGGAGCTCACCCAAACGAAACTGGGCAGTAGAGGTATAGCCCATCTTTTCATCTGGACTGTGGCTTCTCGCTGATGGTCTATTGCTACACAAGCAGCCATGCCCCAAAGTAGAGCACAGCAGTCATTTCCTTGCTTACAGTTCTGCAGGTTAGCCAGGGGCTTGGCAGAGGAGCTTATCGCTGCTCCTGGTGGCATCACCTCGGATGGTCCAAAGAACGGCCTCCCGGACGGGGCTGGCAACTGGTATCGTTGGCTGGGAGCTCCACAGGCGCTGTGTGCAGGGGCGTCTCCTGGCTCCCTTGGGCTTCTCGCAGAAGCTGGATGCCAAAGGCTGTAAGGTTTACAGTCAGGTAAAGAGAGAGGAGAGAAGCCTCCAGCCGATGTTGGGGCCTCAATCTCTCCCGGGGTTTCGGCACGAAATGTAAGGTTTTTGGCATCAGTGAGGACGAGTGGCAGAGAGAGTGAGTAAAGGGGAGAACCAGGCGCAGCAAGTGGTTTGAGTAGGCTTTCATGGAGGCGCGCTTGGGCGAGGTTCCCAGGTCCGGCGGAGCGGAGGCCCCGGAAGTCATGGCGGTGGGGCTGGGTGTGTGGTTTCTGGGAGATTTTAGGCGGGAGTTTCTAGGCAATGGGGGTGAGGCCCCGGGGGTGGTAGAATCTGCGGGGGATGAGTTTTGGTTCATGCACGGTGACACGGCATTCTGAAAGCGGGACATCCCGAGGTGCAGGGTCCCGAGGAGAGGTGCGGACAGGTGCTGCGGCCGTCCTGCAGACTGTTCCTGTGTCCACCTCCCCAGCAAGGGCCAGCGACCTAAGAGACCTGTGTGCAGCTGGCAGTCTCTTCAGGCCTACCTGTGGAAGTCATGCTGCATCACGTGGGACATGCATGTCAGAGCAGGGTACAGGGCAGCCCAGACCCTGCCTTCAGAGAGAAGCACTGTAAGACATTAGAAGTCCCCGTAAACTTCTACAGTGACCTTTCTAACTCTCAAAAACATGCCTGTTCTTTTAAAAATAGATTCCAATTTTTGTCCCATGGATTCTCTTACTTTTTAAATATTTACCTATTTTTTATTTCCTTGAGTCCCCTTCATATAGTGAGCTTTGTTGTTGCTGTGTGATTTTGGCCTGTGAGCTCATCTTCCTGGGAGTCCTATGCAGGAGTCCCTCAAGCCGAGGGAGGGAATGTGAGAGGATTTGCAGCTTGGCCTCTACCAGCCGTGCGCAGCTTCTTCCCAAATTTAGGATGATAGCTGAGCACTGTAGTGAGTAATTTGAAAAGCAAACAGTGATACCCTCTCCAGTTGGAAGAAAGTCACTCCACTAGGATGACGAAGCCAGTGACATGAACGCTTCTGTTAAATAATGTCGCACAACTTTAATAAAATATCTCTGTGCGGCTCCAGCCTATGGAATCCGTAAGGCAGGGTTGGGATGGGACGCGCTGGGGCTCGGGCGTGCACTGCGGGCGCCTGGCGTGCTCCCCCGCAGCGCTTTTCCATGCTCACAGGTCCAGACGTCCTGTTGGTCCTTCACTGCACTTTGACAAAGATACAGCAGAACCCAGAGAGAGAGAAGAAAAAACAAGTGTGGTCTGGAAAAGTGTGGTCCCCACCACTGATATGGAGCAAACCCCACTGATTGCCAGTGCCTGGTGGCCAAAGCCTGGGGTGTATCATGCAGGAGGGACGCAGGAGCCCCGATGTAGTCACCAACCCCGGTTATCTGAAGAGGATCTCTGGAAGAGATCTCTGGGAGCTAAAAGAAGTGGGATGAATTTTAGGGAAGATTAAAAGTTCTCTGCACAATGGGAGGAAGTTAGCTGAAGACTTTACTCAGAGGAGCTCACCGATTAACCGCCTACCTCATTATGCTGTCTTCCCCCATTCTAATTGAATAGCTATTTATTAGTGCATTAGCCCTGTTAGCTTGCTGTGAGGCTCCAACAAGATGTAAAGTCAAGGGAGTAGAGAAAAGGAACCACATTTGCTGAGGACTTACCAAATGCTGGATGTTTCCCTACACTGTCTCTTTTTTTTTTTTTTTTTAAAGATTTTATTTATTTGACAGAGAGAAACATAGCCAGAGAGGGAACACAAGCAGGGGAAGTGAGAGAGGGAGAAGCAGGCTTCCCGCCGAGCAGGGAGCCTGATGGGGGACTCGGTCTTGGGTCTCCGGGATCATGACCTGAGCCGAAGGCAGTCGCTCAATGACTGAGCCACCCAGGCGCCCCGAGGACAGTGGGTTTAAATGAAAGAAGCCAGTCACAAACTCTCACAGTGTGTTCTGTGATTCCATTTACATTAAATATCAGGAACAGGTAAATCCATAGAGACAGAAAGGAGGTGAGTGCTTGCTTAGGGCTGGGGGGCTGGGGATTTAGAACAGGATTTCTTTTGCGGTGGTGGGGTGATGAAAATAAAATTGGTTATGGTGATGGGTGCACGACTCTGTAAATGGACTAAAGAGCACAGAATTGCACCCGTTTCATGAGTTTGCCTGACTCCTGTCTGGCTTGAGGCCACCTGGGGTCACCCCCTCCAAGACTGCAGCTCTTCATGGGCGTCCCGTCGCCCCCATGGAGCTGCTACTCCTCGTGAGCCTTCCCCTGAGCCCGTCAGTGGGCTCACATCTTTTTATAAATTCTTACTGAGTTTTCACAATAACGTTAAGAGGTAGAGAAGGAATCATTATCCTCTGTGGGTTTCAGGAAGTCAGGTGAGGTTGGACAGTGTTGGGGGGATGGCTGGGGGCGCCCGATGTCAGCATCCTACTCATGCCTGTTTCCCACCTGTACGACAGGAGCCCTTGACATGCCCATGCGCTCTCCACAGGCCCCGATCCCTGCCACCCCCTTCCGTGACACCCTGGTGTCAAGCCCTGTGGCACCCACCTCAGCCCAGCACAGCCGCTGGGGCAGCAGGAGGAGCTGGTGCCGGGCCCAGCAGGTAAGGTGTGCCAGAGACCGTGCACAGGCGAGTGGCAGAGCCCAGGAGCCGGCCACAGTGTCTGGGTGCCCGGCCCTGCTCTGGGCACCTTCCACAGGGGGACGAGAAGCCAAGCCACTTACTTCTTCCTGGCCCCACAAGCCAGCCAGCGGCAGCCCCTTTGCCAGCAGAGGGCCCCGAGCCCGCCGTCTGCGCGTGGCCCTGTCCTACCCACCTGCTCTCTGCTCCCCTTACCACCAAGGGGCCTGGGGCTCAAAAGTCAGCAGGAGAAACTACCTACTCTGTGCTCCTTTTTATTTTTTAAAGAGACAGTATACATTTGCCACTTTTCCTCCAGCTCTCCATACAAAGCACTTTATTAAACAATCCAGGCTTACCAGCCTTATCACGGCCCATCCCCTCCCAGCTCTCTGGACTTGACCACAGAGGAGGACACTGAGCCGAGGGGGTGTGGGGGGCATGGGGAAGTGGCTGACCCCCCTGATTGCCGCCCGTATGCAGTTAATGGACCCAGGCTCCCGACAGAGTTGTTAGCTAATCAATGCCCCTTCTCTGCGTGGGATCAAGATTAAAGCTACAGTCAGTGCTGTGGTCAGTTGGGGCTCCTGACTGAAGGGAATGGCCCAGCTTCTGGGGTGGGGCCGTCCTCCCTCCATCCCCCCAGCATGACCTCCCTGCAGAGGGAGAGCTGGAGGAGCCAGGCTTCTACTTGCTTAGAAGTGCAGTTAATGCCAAGCAAGAAAGGGCTCCCCCACCCCCCCCACAGGGGACAGGGTACCCCTATCAGAGGAGTGGGGCAAACTTTGGGGCTTACACATATATGCTCTTTCCCATCGCCCTCCATGCTCCCTCCCCGACTTTCCAAGGCTCTCGACTAGGAATCAGGAGATGGGCTCTTCTTGTCCGATGGTGTTTGGGGTGATGGGCTGCCTGAGTCATAAACTATGTGATGCTGAGTAAGTTACTCAGCTTCTCTGGGCCTTAAATTCCTTTATTTATTTTAAAGGTTTTACTTACGGGGCGCCTGGGTGGTTCAGTCCCAGGCATCTGCCTTTGTCTCAGGTCATGATCCTGGGGTCCAGGGATTGAACTGTTCTCCCTCTGTGCTCTCCTCTTCTGTCTATTTGAGAGAGAGAGTTGGGGGACGGGTAGCGGAGGCAGAGGGAGAAGCAGACTCCACACTCCCAACATGGGGCTCCATCTCAGGACCCTGAGATCATGACCTAAGCCAAAACCAAGAATCAGACACTCAACAGTTTGAGCTGCCCAGACGCCCCAAGTTCCTTACTTTTAAATGAGGGTAATACTGCCACCTCCTTCTCGGGGCTGCTCCAAGGACAGTGTGCGGGGTAAAGCACGTGGAGTGCTGACATGTAGCCAGAGCCCAGATCATGTTCACTGTTCTTTCTGTCATCTTCTCCCTCTTTCTGGAGGAATTTCAGAAGACCTATTATTATTATTGCCGTTCTCTGTTTCTTCACCTGCACATTGTGAATAGTAGTGCATTTGGAAGCATTTCACAAATGCCAGAAACTTCTGAGTACTAAGCCCATCGTGTTGGCAGATGCCTTTGAGGGCACCCTGCGTGGGGGGACCCAGAAGCCGTGGAAGCGCCTGTGGCTTGCAGGCAGAAGCTGAGAGAGGGAAGCGCGGGACCATGAGAGAATGGGAAGAAACAAAATGGGCAAACCCGAGCTCAAGGGGTTAAGAACCTTCAAACCAATACCAGCGGCTTTGCAAGGTTCCCAGGGAGACCTCAGCTGTCTGGGGCAGGCCCCAGGTGGGGTGGCTCTCGGTACTGCTGGCCCCCGTGTGGTTTCCAAGGAGACAGGATGTTCACAGCCTGGTGTTGGGCAGATGGCAGATGTGTAAATATTTGTTGATGGAGAGATCACAGCCCTCTTCTTTCGGAGTGGTAAGGAGAGGTGGCCGCAGCAGGGGGAGAAGCTGGAGAGGGAACTCCTACGTGTTTGCAGAACCCAATTTTTGCAGCTTCTGATACTGGGAAACTAGTTTGCTCTCCTCAACAGACTGCAAGGACGGACCTTCTCCCCAGAGGGCATCCTCCCTCTGGCCAGGAAATGCCAAGAGGCCCATGGGAGAAGGGCAGGCTCCTCTGCTGTTCCCCCCCCTCCTGCGGAAAAGGGTGGGTGTGTGGGGTTTGCAGGGAGGGGCCCTGGGACGGGATCTTAGAGTCGCCACAACGCCTATTGATACGAAGTAAAAAATAGAGTCCGTTAAGTAAGTTCAACATCACTACTTTAAATTGAAATATTAAATTTCATTTTGTTCAACGTTGATGCAGATTGGTTCCTCAGAAAGCCAGCTCTGAGAAAGACATCTTTGTGTAAGAGGGTTATTGGGATGAGATCTTGGGATCAACACCGACAGAAAGCAAGCAAGGAATTGGGATTGGGCAGAGGGCAGAGTTGAGCTGCGAGGCTCTGGCGAGTTCTGGGTATGGCGTGACCTCCCACAGCCATCCTGGTTGGGGTCAAGGCCTTGTACTCCTGCCCTGACCAGCCCCCATATGACCTTGAGCGAGGGGGCTCTTGGCAGCCAAAGCAGTAAATCTGTTACTCCTAAACCGAGAGCAGAAATCAATAGGAAACGATATTCCAGGGAAGAAAGTGCTCTCTAAGAGCCAAATACGCCCCCGCCCCGTCCTCACTGCCTGTTCCCTTGCCATGCAGGGAGCTCTCGTTATGTGAGATGGCATCATCCCTTCATCACTTTACTTTCTGTCTCTTTTTTTAGACTGTTGGTGCACTGAGTTCAAAGCTTCGTGAGTCAGAGGCTGGAAACCTCGTCCTAGCAGACAGACCAGCCCCTGGGCCATTTCCTGGCGCACAACAGCCGCTCAGCAAACACTGACCCCGGGAACCCACCACGGTATGGGGCGGGGGAGGCCTGGCTGGTGCCCAGACGTTGTCAGGAGTCAGGGAGGGAGAGGGGGGAGCGTGCTGTGTGGCCAGATGCCGTGACTGGTGACTTGGGGACGCAGGGACACAAGTGTGTGATGCTGTCCGTGGGGGCTGCCGGCACTGGGGGCCTCGCAGGGGAAGAGAAGGAAGCAGCAGGGACGTGGTTCCTTCCTTCTGCTTCCACGAGGCACCTCGCCATGGTAAGGCCGGCCCAGCCTCACCGACCACCCACGGGCCACCTCCACGCCCTTCCCCTTGCGGCCCGAACACTGGGGTCCCAGAAGTGCCTGCGGCCATGAAATTGGCACGGGGCCCCCGTGGCGTGCAGGGTTCTTGCCGGCACCATCATCGTCGCTGTCACTGCGGTCGGTTTGCTGCAGAGCCAACCACGGGAGGCCACCAGCGCTCCGAGCTGTCCTCACGTCCCTTCCCTCGCCGGGGGCTTGCTTTGTTGGCCTCTCACCAGCGGCTGGAGACCTGACTTCTGGCTGGGGTTCCATGAAATACGATGGGATTTAATGAGACGGAAGCTTCTTCCTCTTGCCCGTTCCAGGAAGATATCACTCTAATTAACCTGTTTACGCTCCGGGACTTGCATGCTCTCCTCCTGCTTCTTCCAACTGCGCTCACTAGTGACACCAACGTTTTTTGTTTGTTTGTTTTTTAAAAGCTAGTCAGTGGTCACAGTGTCTTAGAGTTTCTTGTCCCGACTATTGTCACCGTCGTCCTCCTGGAACAGGCAGTCCTTTAGGGGCAAGACCGCAGTGACCACTTTTCCTGCCTGGACAGGCTCAACGCAGCCGAGCCCAAGGCCCCCCTGGGGCCAGCCCCTTCTGGACCGGAAGCCTGCCGTCAGATGCAGGGGCCCTCGGGGCACCGCTTTCCACCCCTCTGCTCCTCTCCGCAGCCTCCGAGGCCCCCGGGACCCTTTCTCACCCACTAACCCGGCAGGAGGATGAGGGGTATGGGGGAGGGTGGGCAGAGGCCAGGGTGCTGAGGAGATGCCTGAGATGCCTGAAGGGGTATTTCCAGGAGAACATTCGGCCCATCACAGCTCAGCTGTCTGCTGGTTCCGAGGCTGTGGGCAGACCTTCCCCGCAGAGTGTACCACGCTTCCAGCCAGGAACCCTCGGGGGCCTTTATTGTCCGCGGCTCTCATGCTTTGACCTCTGGTCCCTTGCTGAGACCGGAGCGACCGCCCCCGCGGGGCTAGCCGGTCCCCACAGTGTGCACACATGATTCACCCGGGGGTGCTTGTGCAAACGAGCCTGCCCAGCACCCGCTGCCCTGCCCCCCGCTCCACGGGCGCCCACACTCTGGGCCCTCTGCCCCTGCCCTCATCACACCGGCCGGGTACCAGTCACCACTGCACAGCCGCAGTCCTCCAGACCCACAGAAACAACTCAAGCTAGCCAGTCCTAAAGCTGCTTACCATGCCTTGTCTCTTCCTTCTCGTGGAAATCCCGGTGCAGGTCTTGGTCGTGTTCTGCCCTTGCTGCGTCTGTCTCCTGACCAGTGCTTCCGTGGGGCCCTGCGTGACACGGTAAGTGCCCCCCGCCGGGGCGATGGGGGGTCAGTCTCCGGATCTGTAGACCTTATCGTGCCTGAGTAATAGACAAACGTACTATTTGGCTGTAAAAAAGAAATGCCACCACTCGCCTCGTGAGTGGACCCTGAGGACGTCATGCTGGGTGACATGTCAGCCTTAGACAAAGGCTCTGTGTCTCACCGATGAGTGCAATCACAGAAACAGGAACCAGCCAGCCAAGCTGAAAACCAGGCTCCTAGACCCAGGGAACAGATGGGTGCTTGTGGAGCAGGGGGACGGAAGGGGAGCAAAATGGGTGATGCAGGTCAAAAGGTACAAACTTCCGGGGCGCCTGGGTGGCTCAGTCGTTGAGCATCTTTAAGCTCAGGTCATGATTCTGGAGACCCGGGATCGAGTCCCACATCGGGCTCCCTGCTCGGCGGGAAGCCTGCTTCTCCCTCTCTCACTGCCCCTGCTTGTGTTCCCTCTCTGGCTGTGTTTCTCTCTGTCAAATAAATAAATAAATAATCTTAAAAAAAAAAAGTACAAACTTCCGGAAAGTTAGAAAATAAATAGGTCCCAGGGGCGCCATGTACAGCACGGGACTGTAGTTAATAATACTGCATTGCAAATTTAAAGGTTTTTTTTTTTTTTTTTAAGATTTATTTATTTGACAGAGAGAGAGATCACAAGTAGGCAGAGAGAGAGGAGGAAGCAGGCTCCCAGCTGAGCAGAGAGCCCGATGCAGGCCTCAATCCCAGGATCCTGAGATCATGACCTGAGCCGAAGGCAGAGGCTTTAACCCACTGAGCCA